>OX393554.1:6175427-6305427 GCA_947650365.1 Chamaelirium japonicum
ACACTAGATCGCGTGTTGTCCATTTATTTTCGCCCCTTCTTCAGTCATCCGCTACTATACAAAGTCCTATATGAGGCCCTATACAACATAAGAGCAAACACACTTGAAAATACTATACACAACAGCCGTTTCAAAATGGCCCGATCTTCATTTTAAGCTTCTTTTTTTTGCATTTATTTATTTCCTTTTATTTTTTTCTAGCTATTGCTACATGCTAGCCATTACGAGAGAGCTCTCCACGATTTGTAACATGCATAGTTAATGGTCCATTTATTTTCGCCCCTTCTTTAGTTATCCGCTACTATACAGATGCCTATATGAGGCCCTATACAACATCAAAGCAAACACACTTGAAAATACTATGAAAGCTCCAAAATTATGTCTCTTTCTACTCTCTTCCTCTCTGATACAGAGAACTGTGCTACGGTGTTGTCTCTCTGTTCCACGAGGATCTATTCTCTTGTTTGGAGTCTTTCTTCGTTCCTGAAAGTTGTTTGAGGTTCGTTAAAGCCTTCTTGAAGCCGTGTTGACGAAGAGGAGGTCGCCTGATCAAGGTCGCATATCTCTGAGATCAGTTGCCATGAGATCTGCTCGAGAGGAGGCAATAAGATTCTTAGGATAGAGCCTAGCACAATTCGACCATCAAACCAAAGTTTCTAACTCTTTCTTTTTCTATTCATAGATCTAAACAAATCGATTTGCATCTAATACTAAACCCTAAATAATTTGAGATAATATATTAATTATTAAATATTAATTTTTTTCTCTTCTAGAAAAGTTTTGTAAGGTGTATAAGAGTTTCATAGACCCTGCTTTGCCTTGGCAAGTAATTTCTATATGAAATTGTAATTTGTCTTTGTTTACTAAAGATTATTTTCTAAACAAGAATTTTGATCCGCAAACTATGATATGAGTAATTTCGATTAGATGAAATATTTGTTGCGTTGAACGAATAAATCCAACACTTTGTGTGCTATATTTGTTGGACAATTGGCCGCTCCAATTGTTGTACAATTGGCGTTCTGATACCAATTTATGCACACAACCTAGCGATCCGCCGAGTCTGACTAGAAGCAAGAGGAAGGTGCTCAAAGGATCAAGGATTAGAGCTCTATGAAAATCATACCCAAACACATAGATAATTCGATACACCCATGCACACAATAATATGAACGATAGAAATAATTGACAATCAAGGATATGAATTATCAGTCATCAAAAGATTACAACCAAGTAGTGGTTCACCGTTTGTCGGAATCCTGTAAACTTCTCTTGATGTTTCCCTCTCAGAACAACACAGAGAAAAACATAGAGTAGACATCAACGCCGCAAGACATCCAGATAAATAAGAGAAATACTAGATGATACTAAGAGATGAAATTAAGCACCCGAAGTAGAAGCTGAGGTAGATGCTGTGGGGGATGATCTCCGTGCTGACTCGAAGACTCTGCCCAACCAGTTAATCGAGTCGAGTCGAAAGTCTGATCGATGCTTAGTCAAAATCATTGGTTCGGATGTTGGTGCCTTTGGGTTGAACTCTGAAGTAGTCGAAGGTTTATGGGCTTGAGTTTAGAAGAGATGAGTAGAGAGAGATCAGTTGAGAGTCAACATAAGATATGATCTCGGAGTTCAGCCGAAGCCTACGTCTCCGTGCAATAAGGAGCAACCTGAATTCACTAACACTTGAAATAAAGCAACCTCGACAGGCCGAGTGTCACTTGTCTCTCTTCAAAAGAGATCGAAAGATTGGGATGTCAGAGCTCTGATTTTTTTCGAAAGTCCGACTTAGAAATCAGATATTCGATCTATTACACTCGTCAGGTCTGCTATTTATAGAGGTTTTGGAAAGAAATCAGGGTACGGGGTGGTCTCTGCAGCTGGCGTCTGGATCCAGGAGGGGCTAGTGGGTCCCGTTGCTAGGCGTTGGCCAAATTTTGCACCCACAGATTCGCCGAGGAATCCGGAGATGAACTGGAGTTCCTTTGTTTTCTTTCTTTCTTTTCCTTCTCCTTCTCTTTTCTTTTCTTTTCCTTCCTTCCTCCCTTCTCTTCTCTTTCATGGCCACAATAAACCCTAGATCTAGGCTCTTCTTCCTCTCTCTGTCTCGTCTTCTCGCATAGACAACTTCAACATTAGGTTTTCCTTTGCCACTGTACATCCCTAGTATATTGTGATACCATGTGTGATTATCAATATATAGAATAAGATTCATAGAGCAATATGAGTCCAAATATGCTGGCTATTGACTTGGTCTTCATCCAGGTTAACGGAGATAAACTTGGTCTTCTAAACGCATCCGGACAAAATCCCGCAGACCTTAGACTGTTACCCCTATCCCGATTCACCCGGACGAATTTACTAGGCACTCGGGTGAAATCATCGGATGACTTGGTCTCTGCTCGCACTAGGCGCGCTTGGGCAAACTGTTAAGTTGGGCACCCAGGTAATGTCCCTGCATGGGCTATATTTTTGCTCGCACCTGGGACACTCGGAAGAACCTGTGGGGCGCCTGAGCAAAATCCACCAGAATGCTACCCTCGGGTTCGGTCTTTTACAAGCCAATCCCAACAATATTATATATCTTACCCAACGGGGATGGTGGACTATCCAGAGATAATGCATGTCTGATACCTCATGTAGAATCATGGGCGGATTCCATCCCATGTGATGTTATGTACTTATCTGCCATGAGAGATGGATCTTACTGAAAAACAGGCCAGCGAATCCACAACAAACCCGTTGTAGAGAATATTAGTGGTTTTGATTGGTACACATTGTCCAGAATGCTGACATATGCTCTCATCCAATGGGACGAATTAATATTGCATATGTGCGAGATGAAATTGTTGCAGCTGTCTTCGACTTAGGAGAGAGAGAGAGAGAGAGAGAGAGAGCTAAATTTTGAGTACAATGATCATACTATTAGATGTAGTGTTACTATTAGTCCCACCTTGGTTGTGGTATTGTAATGGTGTGCGTTCGATCTCTCCTAATACAAGGAGAGGCAGTCTTAATGTAATGTGATCAATACAAAGAGTTTTCTTTCCAATCTCTCTCTCTCTCTCTCTCTCTCTCTCTCTCTCTTTCTCTCTCTCTCTCCTCCTAGCAAATACTAATTTTTTTTTACCACTCTGTTTGGATGTGTGTGTGTGTGTGTGTGTGTGTTTTTGAGATTGTGTTTGGATGTGTGTTTTGGTGGGCTACAAGTATTATTAGAGGGCTAAATAGCCTAAATCACTTATAATAGTGTTTGACAACACTATAAAAGTACTTTTAAGAAAAGAACACTGTAGAGAAAGCATTTTTGGTTGAAAGCTAAATATTGTAATTTTTTTTTTGTTAGTTTGAACAATTACAGTAGAAGCACATGAAGGTTACATCAAACGTCGTCAAGGATAACACGGATACACACACATGCTAGGATCAGCCATTACAATTACAATATCGCGTAGTTCCCTTGACATCTTGAGAGGCGGCCAATCAAAACCATCATGGTGCTTAGCCATTCCAACAATCCAATCAGCAACGCAATTGGCATCGCGATAGATGTGTGAGATGTGTGCAAAGGGTCAGTTTGTATTTGGTTAATAGACTATGCACTAAAATAAATCCCTGCTCGCCCTCCTTCCGTTGAGAACACCCTCGTCGTCCAAGATCGAGTTTTCGCCGGGAGATCTGGATCCTTTACTGAAAACCCTATTCCACCAAAGTGAAGGATCAGGTTGTCACCGAGTGATCAATTTACTTTCTAATTTACTTGGCTGGTCAATACAACCAACCATCCCAAAGTCAACAAAATTTTTTATTTACTTTACCAATCAATACAAACACCAAGAAGTAAATCTGATTTACTAGTCGATTTGGACTATTTACTTGCATGTTTTTTTTTTTTTTTTTGAGAAATCCCTCAGAAGGTTGAGGGGGGGTACGGCCTGAACCCCTACCTGTGAAGAAGAAAGGGGCGAGAATTACGGCTCAGGGATTGCTAGTACAAATGGGCAGTAGAAAACCCTTCGCTCCCTCTGACGCGCAAGACGCTCAGAGGTGAACCAATGATTTTGTCGAGATGATCGTTCAGTCCACCGGCAAGGAGCGACTCTCGAAAGTCCTCCGATTCTGCTCCAGCCATAAGGACCAACAGAACCCTATGGCTAACAAGTCCCAAGCTCGTCTGTCCCGACCCTTGAAGTGCCTGCGACGCCAACGACTCCATAGTCCAGACACGGAATCCGGTATCTATCTGACGCCCAGGCAATTCGTAAAGTGGGTCCAGACGGCCCTCGAATAATCACAACCCATCAGCAGGTGGTCAGCACTCTCCTCCTCCCTGTCGCACAGACTGCAAGATGGGTCAGAGACCCTCGGATGATTCTGCCGCATAAGGTTGACCTTCGTGAGTATTCTGTTCCGGAGCGCGAGGAGCATGAAGATTCTCGTCTTAAGTGGGCACTTGGATCACCAGATAGCCTTCGCCGGGGGGCACGGGATCCCTCCGAAGTTCAGAAAGGAGTAACAGCTCCGGACGGTGTAGACCCCCCGAGCTGGTCCAATGCCAACCCGCCTGGTCTGGCGAATCCGAGAGGGAGATCCCTCTCAGGAGCTCCAACAGCTGATCGTGGTTCTGAGCAAGATCCGACGGGACTGTCCCTGAGAACCTCAGTCTCCAGATTGTGACTCCTCCGCTAACCCTGGCCTGGGACCGGACCGAGACTTGACGAATCGGAGCTAGGGCGTAGAGATCAGAGAACAACGTTCGCAACGGGAGTTCCCCTAGCCATATATCTTCCCTGAAATGAATCTTTAGCCCTGACCCCACGACCAACCTGGACTCGCAGCGATAAATCCTAGAGACCTTAGAGATGCCCTTCCAGAAAGGCGAGATCAGTCCTGAGACTCGCGATCTGGAATGAAGAGGGGAGAACCTCCTGAAGTATCTCGCCGAAATCACACTCCTCCAGATGTCGCCAGCACCCGTTTGCAGTCTCCACCACCATTTCGCCAGCATCGCGTGATTGAAATCCCTTAGGTTGAGGACTCCCAGCCCCCCCTTGCTCCTTAGACTTACAGACACTACCCCAAGCCAGGAGAGGATAAGACCCCGCGTCTGAGGTCCCTCTCCACAAGAAATTCCTGCGGATCCGGTCTATCCGGTTAATAACCCAAGCCGGAAGATGGTAGAAGGAGAGATAGTAGGACGGGATCGCCGACAGGACGGAGTTGACTAAGGTGAGACGCCCACCGATCGAGAGTAGGTTTCGCTTCCACCCGGCTAGTCGCTTCTCCACCCTCTGGATCAATTCGAGCCAACCATCATGGGGGAGGCGCCTGTCTGATAACGGGATGCCCAAGTAGTGGAAAGGAAGTGAGTCGATGCCGCAGCCGCAGCCAAGGATGCGTGAAAGGTCCCGAGGAAGATCCTGCTGCCCGCCCAGATAGTACAAAGCTGACTTTGCGAAGTTGACCTTCAGCCCCGAAGCCAGCCTGAAACACTGCAAGAGGAGCCTGAGGATCATCGCCTGCCCCCGGTCGGCCCTAAGAAACAGCAGGGTGTCATCAGCGAAGTGAAGGTTAGAGACCTCGCAGCTCTCTGATCTGATGCCTCGCAGGAGTCCAACCTGAACCGTCTGTCTCAGCACCGCGTCGAAGATGTCGACCACCAGGATGAAGAGGAATGGTGACAAGGGGCATCCCTGCTTGACTCCCCTGCGCATCAGAAAGGAGTTGCCCACCTCCCCGTTGATGAGGCACGAAAGTCTGAAGGAGAAGAGACAATCGTTGATCCAGGCTATCCAAGTAGAAGGGAATCCCCTGCGCCGAAGACTCTCGAGAAGGAACCCCCAGCCGAGCCTATCGAAAGCCTTCTCAAAGTCCAACTTTAGCAGCACTGCCTCGTCGTGTCCTCACAAAGGTAGTGAAGGACATCCTGGGCGGTTTCCACACTATCCAGGATGCTCCTGCCCTTGATGAAAGCTGACTGGGAGTGTCCGATCAGGTCTGGGAGTAAAGAGGCCATCCTGGATGAATGATCTTCGCCGCTGCCTTGTAAATGCAGTTTGATAGGCTAATCGGCTTAAAGTCCCGGATGGAGCGAGCGCTTTCTTTCTTCGGAATGAGGACGATCCAAGAATGATTCAGGCTCTTGAGCCGGACCCGCCCTGCAAAGAAATCTGAGAGGAAACAAAGGATATCAGGTTTAAGGGAGTCACAATACCTCTGAAAGAAGAGGAAAGGAAATCCGTCCGGGCCCGGGGCTCCCAAAGCCAATTGCTCGAAGAAAGCGTTCCTGAATTCCTCCTCCGAGAACGGCCGGGTCAGCGTTTCCCGGTCTAATTCACTAGCCTTTACTTTGCAGATCTAGAGAACAAAGACCACTTATAATTTTCTTTTATTTTTTGATATCATGGGCCCCACTCCTCTTCACCAATCCCTACACGCCATCTCACCGTATCCTGGCTCTACCAGCACACAAGGTAATCAGCAAATATTAATTGTTCCTTTTACAAAACAATTTCAAAGACGGAATAGAAAATATTAATATTATTATAAACGGAATAAAACTTTCTAATTGTGAAAAATGGAATATCACGCAATCTTATATGGCGTAAATCCTTTACGCCATTACAGATGACGTAAAGTTGGAGTTCTTCTTTTAAATACCCAAAGTATCATTGGATGTCATCATCTGTGATGGTGTAAAGATTTAGAGTTATAAAATATAACCGTTGTTTCTTTCCGTGAGAAGGGTCGACGACAACGGTCAAAAAATTGTAAGATTCTACGCTATTCTATGACATATGAGATGGAGTAAATAAAGGGCATTTCAGACATTCAACTGAATTGACTACTTTTTACGTCATCTAAGATGGCGTGATGTTCTATTTTTCATAATTAAGAAGTTTTGTTATGTTTATTATAATATTAATATTGTGTTCCATTTTTGAAAAATTTATATTCCTTTTCTAATTGCGTTTATAGTTAGTTAATAAGTGATTCTTTAGAAATGAACTTATTTATAAGTCCTCTTATTCTCACAATGGAACTCTCTTATAGAGGATTTTATCACTTTTAAGGAGATATGCTCTTTTGTCAAACAGATACAAAAATATTTTTCAGGGCATATACACTACTTTCAAAAAGTAGTTACCAAGCGCCCTTGAGTTCTCAATAGATATATATATATCTATAAATATATATAGCACCTTAGGAAAAATATTTTTAACTGAAACTTTTCTATAAAAGCTACAACACAGCCAAATGAGCTCCTAGTAAAGTAATTTTAAAGATACAGGACAATAGTCGTGGAGTGGAATGAATATGGAAGCTTTCATTTGGTCATAAACATTTTTTTGCAATTAAAAGACCAACCTTCTATTGTAAGATTTTATTTATCCCAAAATCCAGATATTGAGATGAGTTCTCATCATACATATAAGGATCGTTTCCGTCCTCTAGTTTACTAGGGTGGGATTAATTCTCTAACACTCCCCCTCACGTGCAAACCAATCTTTTTGTGGTCCTTGTTAGGTGGATGATAGATGTGTGGGGACCACACCTGGCAAGTGAGTGATCCGGTTAGACTTTGATACCATATAAGATTTTCTCTATTCCAAAACCTAGGTATTGAGATGAGGTCCCATCATACATATAAGGATCGTTATTATTAACGATCCTTATATGTATGATGGGACCTCATCTAACGATCCTTATATGTATGATGGGACCTCATCTCAATACCTAGGTTTTGGGATAGAGGAAATCTCACATGATATCAGAGCCTAGTCTGTATCATTCACTTGCTGGGTGTGGTCCCCACACATATATCATCCACGTGACAAGGACCACAAAAAATTGGCCTGCACGTGAGAGATAGTGTTGAAGGATTAGGCCCATCTCGGTAAAGTTGAGGGTGGAAACGATCCATATATGTATGATGAGACCTTATCTCAATACCTGGGTTTCGAGATAGAGAAAATCTCATACCTATCCACTTCCCTTGACTACTCTATCCAGACACTGGGTACCAATCTCAATGGGCTACCCAGTACCGTTTTGATCGGGATGTCATCTAATGGTCAGTGGGCACTAACATCTATTCGCCCTCACATGCAAGTCACTAAGGCAATGGTAAAGTGTAATTATATTTGGCTCATCTGATGGGACTTTAGGGTCGCCCACATTTGGGACCAGAGAAGCGTTGCGTTGCACAAATGACAGCATGGTCGTTTTGAATGACAGACACCCATGACATGTGAACTACACTCAGTCCCGATTGCACACTTCATGGACGAGTGTGATGGCAACCCGTGCGACTTAATTTATATGCAAAAGAAATATAAGTATGAAAAATCTACCCTTTTTATTGCAATAGGTATTTGGATTATTGAGAGAGAGAGAGAGAGAGAGAGAGAGAGAGAGAGAGAGAGAGAGAGAGAGAGAGAGAGAGAGAGAGAGAGAGAGAGAGAGAGAGAGAGAGAGAGAGAGAGAGAGAGAGAGAGAGAGAGAGAGAGAGAGAGAGAGATGCGACGCGCATAGCAGACGCCTACATATAGGTCTAGGATCGTTGATAGTTTGGATAAGTGTAACTTTGCGCTCGGTTGGCGCATTGACTATTAATTATGATACATTTTTGAAAATGATATGAAGAGCCCTACGAGGGGTTAATTCCAAGGGGATTAATCCCGACTTTCAAGATCAAAATCTTTTGAAAAGATCATTTTTTGGGTATATTTGCTATTTATAATAACTTTTTATTTTTGGTGTTTGGAGTTCTTTTTAGCTCAATTTTGATCGGGATGTCATCTATGACAATTGTAATTGTATGGGAGTCGATTTTTTAGACCGGGTAATTTTTTTTTTATTTTTAATAACTTTTTTTTGTTGGCTAATTTTGGGATTAGGGTTTTCTATATAAGCCTGGGATTGTAAAAAAGGATTTTTTTTTTTTATTAATAATTTTTTTTGAGAGAAATCTCTTTTTCCAATTGTGTGGTATTTTGTGGAATTAACAAATCTTTGATGCCCTTTAATCCCGTGTTCTCCGTTGAGAATCAACACTTTTGAGGAATGATCGTGTCACCTCGCCTCTACACCAGTGTTTTGAAAACCGGACCGGATCGGGCGGTTCAACCGGTTTGGACCAGAACCGGAACATGTTTTGGTTCGGTCTTTGAATAAACCGGTTTGTATGTTAACCCAGGAATCAAACCTTCCCATTGAAGAATTTAGTAGATATCTATATAAAAAAACATATTTTCATACGGTTCAAACGGTTGAACCACCGGTTTGAACCGATTTGGACCGAACCGGATGTCTTTTCGGTTCGCCTTCCGGTCCGGTTTTAAAAACACTGCTCTACACCCACCCTCATCAGAGAGAGAGAGAGAGAGAGAGAGAGAGAGAGAGAGAGAGAGAGAGAGAGAGAGAGAGAGAGAGAGAGAGAGAGAGAGAGAGAGAGAGAGAGAGAGAGTGAGTGGTGTTAAACTATATTTAAAAAAAAAAAGGGGTATAGATGCAGCCTTGGCTTGAGCTTGAAGAGGTACGGAAATAGTACTGATTTTTTCTCACAAAATATTAAAATGGTGGGAATTTGTTGGCACACGAGGCGCAGTTGAGGTCATTAAGGAGAGGGCAGAATGGGAGGGATGTGCGGCAAACACGAGACATGTCCCCAAGTTGGGGCACTCATTGGAATGCATTTGGGTGGGTGATACAGAACCAGCTAGTCTGGATAAAATTATTGATTGGTGCATCAATTCTCCAACTACCAATCCAACTGCTCACTCATAGAATAAAAAATTAAAAAAAAACTTAGTGAGTCATCGTTGACAAAAAGATCAATTAAGATAAAAAATTGAAAAATACCATAGATGAAAATATCCTTCACTGTATTTTAATTTTTTTTTGCAATGCCACCTGACCAGTGAACCACCAAACTGCTTGCCGGTGTCAGAGCTACTCGCCGCCGCCGAAGATGCATGCTACCACTGAACCGAACCTAAACTTAATCCTAAATCCAAGCCCTATGGGCCATGAGATGAACCTTAGACATGGGGTCTAAATCGAACCCTACTGGAACCCTAAACCGACCCTAGCCGCACCCACTCATCTCAGCTGCTCGCCGGTGGTGGCGACCAGCTGTAACTCGAGGTCTGTTGAACCGGGTATCGGGGCGGCGAGTGGTCGTGCTCAAGAGAGATAGGAGAAGAGAGCGGGGGAGGGTAATTTTGGATTTACCAAAAAAGACAAGAACGTTAGGCTAAATGAAACTTTAGCGCGTCTTGATGCAAACCAGATCTCTATTTCCAAATAATTAAAAATACAAGAACTAAGATCGCAATTGTGGTTGCACCCCAGCGGTCAACCCACACTGTTGCTTCTTCTCGGGGGTCGCATGATCAAACCCCGAGTATGCCTTACACTAATTATGTGGTGTATAAATAATGTGGTGCACCTATGGGCAAAAAAAAATAAATATAAGTCGGGGAAATCGATGCTACTTCATGGTCGGGTGTGATGGCAACATGTGCCGCTTAATTTATATGCAAAAGAAATATAAGTATGAAAAATCTACCTTTATTTGATTTAAATTTTTGCAATAGTTATTTGTGTTATTTTGACTTACCCCAAAACATTTAGTTGTTAAGGAAAAACACCCCCAAAACATTACGTCGTCTGGCCATCATTTGAACCAAATCTACACATCCTTATTTTGACTTATCCCCCAAATTTTGACTTAATACATGACATTTTTGGTACAAGGGAAATGTTAAAATTTAGGGGCCCTGACCCTTGTAATAAACATTATGGGAGGGTTTTTACTTAGCACTGAAATGTTTGAAGGGTCTAGTACCAAAAAAAAAATGTTTGAAGGGTAAGTCAAAATAACCCTACTTATTCCTTTGAAAGGACAAGACAACCACACCCAGCTTCAAAAAAATATAGGGGGCCTTTGTGATACATCCATAATGAAATTCTATTTACATTAAGGATAGACAAAACTTACCTATTTAATAGAGATTCACAATTTAAAGTTTAAATTGAAAGAAGTCCAGCAACTCATAAAATGACTCATATGTCATTCCATTAACCATCTAGTTAAACCGATTGCACAACACGATAAAAAAGTTTCGTTCACAACACGTAAAAGTTCTGTTTCGAAACTTTTTTATCGTGTTGTAAAACCCTAACCCTAATTTTATACCCTAAATATTGAGCATTAACCCTAAATCCAATTATATACCCTAAATAGTGAACCCTAACCCTACACCTAATTCCTAAACTCAAACCATTATAGCTGCGATAGTGAATTCACCATAACTGCTGCATTGATTTCACTGCAGCAACTACAATGAAACCATTGTAACAGATACAGCTAAATCACTGTAGCAACAACACTACAATTGATTTCATGTGGGTGAGGATCTCATAGGTAGATTTGGCATTAAAAAAAAATCATAAAAAATGGCGAGAACCTTTTCTTTTTATGGATACATATCACTGTACAGGATCATCTTTCAATCTAAATATATTGGTGGACTTGATGTAAACATACACTATTATACTGGACCCACAACCAATTACCCCCAACATATAGATGCAGCCTTGGCTTGAGCTTGAAGTTGAAGAGGTACGGAAATAGTACTGCTTGTCTCACTAGATCTTAGAATGATGGATTTGGGTGGGTGATAAGAGAGGCAGCTAGTTTGGATAAAACTATTGATTGGTGCATCAATTCTCCAACTGCAAAGAGGATCGTGACCCAACATCCATACAAAGAAAAACATTCAAATCAAAGCCTGGTGTAAACCAGCTCTCTACTACCCACTACTTAAAAACACAAGAACTAAGATTGCACCCCGGCAGTTAACCCACACCAATGTTTCCCTCTCATGAAGTCGCAGGATCAAAGCCTGGGTATGTCCTACACGGCAGGCGTTGACATTCCCTGAATGGCTCTAGTACAGTTCCTTGCCATGCATCAGGCCGGCCGGCCACCTTACAAGACGCTCGGCACTGTACACCTGATGAGATCATCACTCTTAAAAATCGGCCATCCTATGTGGAGAAATCCGGTAGACGAGAGAGGCCTACCCTTTTAAGCTCGATACAATCAGGGAGCAGCCATCGAAAGCCCGGCTGAATCTGAAGCACAGATGAAGGCAGGATTGGGGAGGAGTATACAAAGAATTACAGCATCTTAAAAACAATAGGCCAACCACCTCACCAAAATTTTACATAGAAAATTTATGCACACAAACATCGCATAAAACAAATTATAAAAGGTGATCGAAGGAGCGAACACCAATGTCACCAAAGGAAACATATGCTTCGAGTTCTTGGTTGATCGCGATCTTCCAAGCCTCTAACAAAGGCCCTGATAGCAAGATGCTCTGAAGCATAAGTCATGAATGACGCCAACACGAAGCCTCCGGCAACCATCAACCCTAACCTGTGCAGCGTAAAGGAGGATAAAATTAGAGAGGAAGTCAACACCATAACTATCATCATCATCCAAGTCTTATCATAGTCAGATGGGAGTCAACTATAACGACTGATGAGAATTATCTGTTCAGATACGACCGTGGTGTTAAGTGTCAACCCTTTAAGATTGCCGAAAACCTAACCAAGACAAATTGACGAGAGAGACCTATGCCAAGAAACCTAAAAGGACTGTAAGTTTATTGAAAAAAATGTTCTCGGAAGAACAAGATGCCGGTTTTTTCTTCAATGGGTCCAGAGGTTAATTGAGAAACAAAATTATGTTAGGAAGTGATTAATGATGTGTGGCAACTTGCAAAATCATAAGTTTCAAATATACACTTATAATTATATCACGTAGAATTCCGTATGTTTTTCATTTCAAGCTTAAGATCATATTTCAACCCTTTTTAATTTTTTTTTATTTTGCATTTCTGTAAAATGTCACGCACAAGAGAACACGAGTTAGAGACAGTCGTCCATGTTAAGATTGATTCAAGGAGACTGATGGAAATTAGTTCATAGCATCCCTTCTTCACGAAAACTCACTAGTTATTGGGGAGGGGGAGATGTACACAAATCAGAGAAAGTTGTACACCAGTTAGTTAAGTATTCTACACAGTAGGTTAATAGATCGATTAATTCCATAGCATAGTCATCATCAACATCGATTTTTTCCTTCAAAATTATAAAGTATACCAATATTTTGCATCAGCATCTCAGGGTGTTAGGTCAGCAACATTGCGTGATCTGAAGGAAATGTTATTTGATAGGGTGGGGCTACTTACAGCCCACGAAATACCTAAGGCGGCTCCCGTCTAAAAGCCACCGCCCCTCTTTTGCCAAATATAGCCCCCGGTCTAAAGATAACCCCTTTTGTTGCCTCCGTAGTGCGCGTGCTCACCACCGCTCGCCACCGCCGACTGCCTCTACTGCTGGCTGCCTCCACTACTGGCAACCAACCACCGATGGTCCATCTCCTCCTCCTCCCTTTCTTTCCTCCTCTTTCCTCTTTCCTCTCCCATCCTCCTCTCCTCCCTCCTTTCTCCTCCCTTAGTAAATTCAGAC
Source organism: Chamaelirium japonicum (assembly GCA_947650365.1). Taxonomy (NCBI): domain Eukaryota; kingdom Viridiplantae; phylum Streptophyta; class Magnoliopsida; order Liliales; family Melanthiaceae; genus Chamaelirium; species Chamaelirium japonicum. Next base: position 6,188,973 of record OX393554.1, read on the forward strand.
TGGTAAGGCCGAATGCACGATTTCCAAGATAAGGAGGGAAAGAGGAGGAAGAAGGAAAGAAAGAAGGGGGAGGAAAAAGGAGGAGGATGTGGGAGGAAGGAGGAGGGATGAGGAAAGAGGAGGAGGAAGAGGAGGGACGAGGAAGCGGTGATGATGGGTCAACACCGGCGGAGGCAGGCGGCGACCTACACATGGCTGGTGACGGGGCAGCATGCTTGGGCTGCCAACAGAAATGGAAAGGAATGAAACGGGGACACATCGAGTATTTTTTCAATTTTAAGTTAGGATTGCCTTAGGTATTTTGTGGGCCGTAAGTAGCCCCAACGTTTTTTATAATAGAGAAGACAATTGCAAACAAAAACTAGTGTTGCTCTTGATAAAGTTCGACTCAATAAACAAGGAAATAAATGAGTAGAAAAGATTGCTTGAATTAGTTCCTTTGCCCCGCCTCCAACTCTTTCATGGCACTGTATCATATTTGATGGAGATTAAAATCTCCCCAACATTGGTAGTTGAATACAGTGACCTCCACTCATTTTTCAAATATTGCATTGACCACTAAATTTTGAGCTAATTAGCACAAACATCCCACCGATAGGGAGGCAAACATACATGCACGCAACACAATGTCATCTAATTATCTAAACAAAAAAGAAAAAAAAAACTAATATTTGGATACTTGTTTGCCCTCCCTAACGGTTGGATAACGAAGGTAAAGTTTTTGTTAGAAACTTAAAGTTCAGAGGAGGTAAGTGCAATTTTCCCTTCTCTAATTTTCTAATTGTTTCCATGAAATAATTGATTACTAATAAAACAGCAGTCAAATTTCTTAAGAGAAATTACCTAGCAAAAAGAGCAGTGATCCCCAACAAGCATGGCAATGAAGGGGCGGCAACAGCAAGAAATGCCATCCCTGTACCATAGAACCATGTGGCGATGTCACAATTAGATGCCTGGCGTTGATGACCTGCACCGTAACAAACACACTTGTAGTCAGAATAAGTTAATCAGATATGCTAATCGGCATGATAGATATACAACCAGACCAACCTTTCCCAGACTCGTAATCGGAAGAATCAAAACGAGTACACGCGGTTCCTGATTGACTTGCAGTTGCCTTTCCCCACTGATCAACCATTCGGAGATAACTCCCAAATATTATGAAAAATATCGTAAATGTCCACTCGTACATTAGTAGCAAGCCTGTCCATGGCATCACTTGCCGAGGGACGACAAGAAATGCAAGCATAAGAGATAGTGCAGCAGCCAAATAGCATACAAGGACAGAGACTGCACCTAAAGAAGCGGGTAGCTTGGGATGTGCTCCATTTGAGAACTGTTAACACAATGGAAAGTCACAGATTAACAGCTAACTAAGTAAAAATGCAAATAACATGCTTGACATGGCTCAAACATTAAGTAGAATATTGTCGATTCAGCTTCATAGAAAGGCAATATAGCAAAGTAGCCCCTTCTAAAAGATGTCTTCCAACTATAAGCTATTGTTAAGTTGCCCACTATCATACAACTAATGACACAAGCAAATAATCAACGATCGAGAACACATGCCACATGAAGAAAGTAGAGGAGGATACAAACGTCTGCCAATTTTGGAAGGGGTGGCCTTTGGGAGATAGGCCTGCTAAAGTTCAGCTACATAAGAAAGAAGGTGGTGAGTGGACAGGAATTCAATGATTTGTAGTCAGAACACACCTTTAATGACTAGTCGGAAGACAATAATGGATGTGAAGAGAACCCACACCCTACCATGATCATCACTTCTACTTTCTCTACCACATGATTCACTAAGTAAAAGCGAAACCTCGATCGATCCCTAACATCTGGAAGGAAGTGGACTTACCGCTGGTTGCTTGAGTGGACTCGAAGTGAGGAAAAATTTACTTGTCACCTTCCGTCCCACAATAATAAACATTTATTTTCTCATATCAAAGATCCTATTAAGGAGAACATCCATATTTCAAAAATTATGTCTAGATTTGAGTTTCCTCCATGCCTTTGGCACATAGTTACCAAATCGGGCGTTTTTTTGAAAAAAATGCGTATAGAACGCGTATCGATCCGAAGACGTAGTAAACAGGAAAAAAACTCGTTTTTTTCAAAAAAACTTACGTAATGTTTTATACGTGTTTAAAACGAAAAAAACGCGTATAAAACACGTATAAAACACATCGGGTTTGGTCCGGGTTTAAATTGGGTTCGGGTTTTATTTTATTCATGCTTAATAAACGTATATGCCATATGTTTTGAACTTTTGATTACTTAATGTTGGAAAATGACATATATACATACTTGGTATAAGTTTTAAGATTTTTTTGTTTTTTCCGATGTTTTCACGTTTTTTTCCCGTTTTTCCCGTTTTCATCGTATCTTTCCGATTTTTTCCTTTGCCATTTTTTTCCCGTTTTCCGACTTGGTAACTATGCTTTGGCACAATGAGGTGTGAACGATAAAAAGACACTCCACATAACGCACAAGGCTGGATGATTATATACTAAGTTGAGTTATAACGTTATTAATGTTGAATGTCACCTGGAAGCTATGAAGCACGGACACTTCACCCGCCTCCCCGTACCCGTGTCGGACACGTGTCGGACACGGACACGGCTCGGACACGGCCCGGACACGTGTCCGACATGGTCCGACACGGCTCGGTTGGGTTTTAAATCAATATGGGCTTCGGACACGGGCCGGACACGGGCTGGACACGGGCCGGACACGGGCCGGACTCGGGTTGGACACGGATGGATCCGAATGACGTTTTTTTTTTAATTCTGTACCCGACCCGACCCGACCCGACCCTAAATAAATAACCCACCGCGAGATCGGGGCTGGAAGACTGAAACGGTGAAACCCTAGCAATCGCCCTTTGCTCCGCTCTGCTCGAGATCGAGCGATCTCACCGCCCGACCTCGCCGCTGACCTCGCCGCCGAACTCGCCGCCGAACTTGCCGCCAATCTCGCCGCCGACCTCACCTCCGACCTCTTTGCTGACCTCGCCGCCGACTGCAGCCTGCAGGTACTCCTTTCTCTTCCTCTCCTTTCTCTTTTTTTTTTTCCTGATTCTCTTCCTTCTCTTCTTCCTCTTGTTTCTCTGCTTCTGCTTCATCCTCTTCTCCTTCCTCCTCTACTGTTTATGCATTCAAAAACAAAAGAAATTTTAGTTTTTTTAAGAATGTTTTTTTTTTTAAGAATTTTTGTTTTTGAATGCAAAAACATGAATCAGTCATGACTGATTCCTGTTTATGCATTCAAAAACAAAAAACTGTGAGCATAATACAGTGAGCATAATACAGATTTTTTTTTTTCTTTTTCTTGATTCTCTTCCTTCTCTTCTTCCTCTCGTTCCTCTGCTCCTACTTCATCCTCTTCTCCTTCTCACCTGTTTATGCATTCAAAAACAAATAAATTGTTAGTTTTTTTTTTAAGAATGTTTTTTTTTTTTAATGCAAAAACATGAATCAGTCATGACTCATGACTGATTCATGTTTTTGCATTCAAAAACAAAAAACTGCGGATTTTTTTTTCTACATAAAACAGTGAGTTTTCTTTTTTTGAAGAATGTTTTTTTTTTAATTTTTTTGTTTTTTAATGCATAGTCATGAATCAGTCATTGACTGATTCATGTCATGCATTTAAGAACAAAAAAACTTGGACTGATTCACTGTTTGTAGTTAATTTCTGGGCTTCATAAAAAAATATGTCTATAGTTCTATATTGCTTGTTAAATATGTCTAATTGTCTATAGTTCTATATTGCTTGTTAATTATTTCTATAGTTCTATATTGTCGGATTCATCATTGTTTTGTTAATTACTTCTATAGTTCTATATTGCTTGTTAGTAGTTAATTCGTAGTTGACACTAGTTGTTTGTTAGTTTTGTTATTGTTAATTGCATGAATTATAATTTCTAAGTTTGCTTCATTTGTAATTGTAATGTATTGTTAATACCAAATTGCCAATTATGTTTGTCACGTTTTTGTAATGTATAATAATAGGAAAATGGATCAAGAGAGTTTCGCATCTACCGGTGCCGGTGGTAGTAGTTATACTCCCCAAGATGAAGATCCTAGTAAGCCTCTTTGGCGGTTTGTGACAAAGATAGCAGAAAAGAAAGAAGGAGGGGGAAATATAACTTTCTGGTGCATCTTTTGTCAAACACAATTCAAGGGCTCTTATTCTAGAGTAAAGGCTCATTTGTTGAAGATAGCCGGTCATGGAATACGGGGATGCGTGAAAGTTACATCCCAACAAATTCAAAATATGCAAAGGCTTATTGAACAAGCAGAGTTGCAGGCGAAGAATGAATTGCCCAAGCAAGTCCCTTTGCCATCTTCCGCTTCTACTCGATCTTCGGGTGCAAGTACGGGAACAGGGGCCCTAGGCATCACGTCATTTAGGCAAGAGAGTTTCGAGCCAAGGAAGAGGAAGACTGGTAGCTCCGCTTTGGAAAAAGCATGGAACATTGAGTGTCGTGATCAATTGCGAGCGGAGATTGCTAGGATGTTTTATTCGGGGGGCTTACCGTTTCATCTTGCAAGGAATCCATATTATGTGAGTTCTTATACCTTTGCTGCTAATCCCGCCAACGCGATCAGCGGCTTTGTCCCTCCTGGGTATAATATGTTGAGAACCACTTTACTTCAAAAGGAGCGAGCAAATATTGAGAAGTTGTTAGAACCAATCAAGACCACTTGGAAGGAGAAGGGAGTAACAATTGTTTGTGATGGTTGGACGGATGCTCAAAGAAGGCCTCTTGTGAACTTCATGGCGGTGACGGAGTCCGGGCCTATGTTCTTGAAAGCTATCAATTGCGAGGGAGAGTACAAGGACAAGTTCTACATTGCTAATTTAATCAAGGAGACTGTTATAGAAGTTGGGTCTCAAAATGTGGTACAAGTTATCACGGATAATGCCCCGGTGTGTAAGGCGGCGGGGATGCTTATCGAAGCACAATGGCCCCGCATCTTTTGGACTCCATGTGTGGTCCATACTCTTAATCTTGCATTGAAGAACATATGTGCGGCAAAGAATACAGAATCCAATGAGGTCACGTATGATGAATGTAGTTGGATAACTATCGTTGCCGGGGATGCCAGTGTTATCAAGAATTTTATTATGAACCACTCTATGAGGCTAGCAATGTTCAATGAATTTGTGAAATTAAAGATGCTCGCAATTGCCGACACACGCTTTGCTTCTGTGGTGATCATGCTCAAGAGGTTTCATGACATAAAGCGCGGTCTCCAAAATATGGTGATTAGTGATCAATGGGATTTGTATAGAGAAGATGATGTGGGGAAAGCACAATATGTCAAACAAAAGGTGTTGGATGACTTATGGTGGGACAAGATAGATTATATATTATCTTTCACCGAGCCCATCTATGACATGTTGAGAGTTGCCGATATGGACAAGCCGTCTCTACATCTAGTGTATGACATGTGGGACACAATGATTGAAAAGGTCAAGGAGGCTATATATCGATATGAGAAGAAAAAGGAAGGTGAAGAATCAAGCTTTTATGAAGTGGTCCATGATATTTTGGTTGATAGGTGGAACAAAAGCAATACTCCACTTCATTGCTTAGCGCACTCATTAAATCCAAAGTAAAGTAGTAAACTCTCTAATCTCTAATTCTCTATTTTATTGTTGATAACATCATTCAATAATTCAAATTAATTAAGCAATTTATCTTTTACTTTCTTTAGGTACTATAGCAAGGAGTGGCTTGAAGGGGCTTCAAATCGTGTAGCTCCTCATATGGATGTGGAGATCTCGGCCGAGAGGAACAAATGTATTAGAAGATACTTTTCAAGTCCGGATGAGCGTCGGATGTTGAATGTGGAGTTTGCAAAGTTCTTGGCGGCTTTGGAAGAATTTGCGGAGTATGATTCTTTGCACGATAGGGGAGAGATGGATCCAAAGATTTGGTGGGTCGTGCATGGGGCTTCTACACCTACACTCTAAAGTTTGGCTTTCAAGCTTCTCGGGCAACCTTCTTCCTCTTCGTGTTGTGAGAGGAATTGGAGCACCTACTCGTTTATTAATTCAATGCGGAGGAATAAGATGACTCCGCAACATGCCGAGGATCTTGTCTTTGTTCACAACAACCTTCGTCTTCTATCAAGGAGAAACCCACAATATTTGGAGGGAGAGACGAAGATGTGGGATATTGGAGGAGATGCATTTGACTCTCTCGGGGACATTGGAGTTCTAGAGGTTGCGGAGCTTTCACTTGATGAACCCGATTTAGAGGCGGTGCTTTTTACGGATGAAGGCGAAGACGAAGGAAATATTGGAGAGGACACCATCATACTTGGGAAAAATTGAAGATCTTTTTTCATTTGCGTTTTGGATAATATGGAAGAGGGATTATGACATTATGTTTATGTTTTTGTTTTGTAACTTTTTGTTGGATGTTGTTTATCTATTTTGGACCGTTTATGTTTTGTTAGGATGCATTTGCGGAGTATGATGTTTATCTATTTTGGTTGTCTATTACTCGTTTTAGTATGATATGTTAGATGATGTATTTTAGTTTCTACTTTCTAGCATAGTATGATATATTAGATGGACCGTTTAGTTTTTAACTTTTTATGAATAATTATGTCATCTTATATATATATATATATATATATATATATATATATATATATATATATATATATATATTGCCGTGTCCTAGCCGTGTCGTGTCCTACTTTTTTGAGAAAATGCCGTGTCGCCGTGTCCGTGTCGTGTCGTGTCGTGTCGCCGTGTCCGTGTCCGTGCTTCATAACCTGGAAGGCTAAGGAGTGGTGTATCCTTACCTTTATATAACCTTTGTGCTCCCCTCCTTCCACGGTTGGCCTTTTGGAGCACTCCGGTAGGGATGGCAATGGTACGGTTTTGAGCAAAACGAAAACCGCACAACACCGAACCGGCACACCGAAACCGCACCGCACCGCAACGCAACGGTGTATCATTATATAAAACCAAAACGCATCATACGGTGTACCATAATATAAAACCAAAACCGCACTGTACGGTGTGGTGTGGTGCATCGCGATTTATCATTATACTGGCCTAAATGTTGCAGTTTTGGTCAAAACTGAAACCGCACCGCTACACTGAAACCAAAAACCAAAATCACACCGCACCACGCCACGACGATTTTATATTTTGGTAAACCAAAATTGCACCATGCAGTGTGATTTACCACGGTTTTTTATTTTAAACCGCACTACTGCCACCCCTACAGTCCAAGTGATGTCACATGGTATCAAAGCTGGGAACGCTCTGCCTCCTCTGATAGTACCTTGCCATGTGTGTCCCACGCGTGGGGAGGGACATAGACTAAGGAGCGGTGTATCCTTGCCTTCATATACCCGTTGTGCTCCCTCCTAAGGTTGGCCTTTTGGAGCACTCCGGATGATGTCATAATTAAAATCTCATAGTAGCCCAATACTTAAGACTCTTAGGGGCATGCATTGCTAGATTATGGATGAATATTCAAGCACATCCTTGCTCCATATCCCGCTCTTATACCCATATCACTTTGAACTATGAGCAACCTAACTTATATCATTCCCTCAATCGATTATTTTCCCATACTCACTCCTAGATTCTAAGGGATACAATTAATGCACCCAAGGGAGCCTGTTTATCTAAGAATGACTATCTGATATAATTCATGAATCATCCTTCCATGTCTTCAGCATAATGAATTGCAAAAGATAGAAGGAAATTCCACATATCATACTTGGTTGGATAAATGTATACTATGTTGAGTTCTTATTTTAGCCTGATTAACAATCCCACAGTAGTATAGTAACTTAATATGAATGGATCACTATCTTTGGATCAACAATGTTTTCTAACCACATTCCCACTCCATCTCCCATTCTCTTCAATGTCTTGTTCTTATACCCATTCCTAACCTCTAGAGCCGGGTCAACGAATGTACCAAGTGGACTTACAATTAGAACTAGGACTTGCAACAAAAAGAGATTATTTTTACTTCGCAGAAAGTGTGCATACAGGTGTGAATCCTTAAATTAAGAATACTTCATAGCTGTACTAATGCTAGGACAACAAATGTGCCCAGGCGAACTTATTCCTCTAAGTGTAAGTATCCGACAACATTTCAAAAACCTGGTGGTGAAAAGAACAAACAATCCATAGTTATTTCTTATAACAAAATCTGTGTGTTCAATAACTGTGAGATACTTAAAGCTTTATTTGATTTCTATTCATTCCTAGAATCAAAGAAAGTTTGAAATATAGCATTGCAAAGCATGCATTACACCATACAAACTGTACATAAAGATTATAGTCATGATCTATAGCATAATATATCTTAATAACTTGATGCATCAACGATTTACATAGCTTAACAGCCAATAATAATAAATCAAATGTTCAATATCATCGCACACTGCTTTGACATGGTTTGCTCTTTTCAAAAAGCCAAAAAACCAGCACGAACAGAGGACTTCCTATATTTTTGTTCAATAAGTAGATCCACGCTTTTGAGAAATTACAGAGAGGCCTTCACGCATATCTGTTGGTGGAAAACAATGGGATTCACGACGATTTCATCAAAATTAGGAAAATATGTTTTGAGGATTTCTTGGGGAAAGAATGGAATAATGGACCCAAACCAAATATGAAGACTAACAAATGGATAGATCATGTAATTGTGGAAATCTACACATACACCCCCCCACCAAACGTACAAAAAAAAACACCCACCACCTACCCACACACAAAAACAAAAAAAAAATAACCCATTAAGGGATTGGAGAGTTAGCAATCAACTAATGCTTGGGTGAGGAGGTTGTGTGTTCCGACTCCTCCCCCAATAGATTTACCTAGGAGTGTGGTGGGAAATTTCGAGTGAGTCGGGCTTCACTCCCAGAGGGATTAGCCCGAGCTTGAAGTGGGCCATTGCCTGAAAGGTTTTGGGACACCCACCGATTCTCAAAAAATAAAAATACTTCCAAATAAACTTTTTATTTAATCTATTTGATTAGAAATTTAATAATTGTTTGGGGGACCGCTCGACGAACACCTTTTGAAGGGTGGAAATCGGCTGGAGGGGAGCTATTGTTGTGCATGTCGTTCATACTCTTCGTTGTTGGCGAGCGGAGCTTGCGGCGGTGTCCGGTGATCTACATGGCAACAAAATAGAGTTACTAGCAAGTCGTTAAGGGTCAACAAACTAGAGTTACCAGCAGGTCGCTTGGGGATGGTGGGCACGACGACCTCGACCCCCCCCCCCAGTCAAGCTCTCCTCGGACACTGTCGTTTCTGGCGATCTAAGCTGACCCATTCGGTGGTCCGCCGGGCTACCATGTGGAGGTTGAGCGGTTGACGCTCCAGGCACTAACGGGACGATGATCCAGCTTAGTCTCCGTACATGCTTAATGGCTTGACATGATGGTCAAGTATAATGTGTTTTATATGGTAAAACTTATGAATGTATCACCACCGAATTGAAACAGAAGCTCCCCTCTAACAAGTAATGAGGCGGGATCAACTACAACTGACAAGGGACAATCTACTGACACACCATCTACCATCACTATCTCATTACGATCAGGGTCCAAGATTGTTGATGTATTCTATGAGAATCCAACGAGAACTAGATGCTGGTGTTCCTGAGGATTGCATGCCCAAGGTCACCGACTCTATCTCATTAATGTCAATTCATCACTATCTTGTCAAGGCCTTTGATAGATCTGCAGGGGTTAGTCGTCCTCATCCTTTCCTCTAAGGCTATGTTCTTTCGTTGAACGCTAATGTCCCAGGAAATCTATTTTCGTGGATCTAAGATTTCTAGAAAATAATTTACACCTTAAGAAAATCTAGTGCTTTTTTAGGAAATCTGTATTCCGTTCTTTTCGACCTGGGAGTCTTGGACATTTTTGGATGGAAATCTGTTTTTTGTTGGCCCCGACAACATTAATTTGGTATTCCAAACAAACCTACCATCAATTCAAACCTACTTAATAAAATCAAACACATTCTTTTAAGTTTTAAGATACTTAGCAAGTCTTAAAACATACGTAGGAAGTCTTAAATTACACATTAGGAAGTATTGAACATAATAAGTTTTAAAACCGAAAGAAGATGCGGTTAAACATCACAAATGCATATTAGAAGCCACAGTTTTCACATTTCTTTCGGCAACGCCAGGAATAATTCCGCTTTCTTGTAGTCCGATATAGATACTCCATGGAATCAAGGATCAACCTCTGATTAAATTCCTCTATATTCATAACTTCACTCCTGAACAATTTCACATCAACATTGTCGACTGTTGCCTGGATTGCTTCAGCAAAGTGCAAACACCTTCATCGTTGCCACAATATCGGACATTTCTTCTTCCCCACACCACTCCTTTTGGGTCTCCAGAAGTAGCTCGACTTTATGAAATTGTGCTCGCATTGTAAGTGGTGGAGCCTCACTGGTGCAGTCAAAATTACTATCCAATGTCTCAAGTGCATCATCTCTCAATGCAGTAGCATGTTCATTAGCAACTTTAACATCAATATCATACATTGCACCAACACCAGTAGCCTCACAAATAAATCAAAAACCATCGCAAATCAAACCACAAGTCCTTTGCGAGCTTTCAAGCCTAAAAATACAAGAAATTAAAGATCACAAAGCTATCAATGCTATAGATCAAGTAATGAAACCTCAAACCAAAAAAAATTACAAACCTTGCAGATCGTGCAAGGATCCATATAAAAAACCAAACTCCATCGAAGATCAACCCATACCGGTTGCAAATCCTAGATATTTCAATCCTCGTCATAGAAGGAACCCTTAAAAAAACCCTAGCAGATCATAGAAGGAAGTTTTACAAATAAATCAGAAACCATCGCACATCAACCTCAATAGCTCCTTCTCAGAGCATTCAAGCTGAAAAAATACAAGGAATTGAACATCACAAAGCTGTCAAAACTAAATCAAGCAAGGAAACATCAAACCCAAAAAAAAAAATACAAACCCTAGCAGATTGTGCAAGAATCCATCACATATAAATAAAAAACTATTGCAGATCAACCCTAGCAGGCCTTCTCAGAAAGATCAAGCTGAAAACTATAAGGAATTGAAGGTCACAAAACTATCACAGCTAGATCAAGCAAGGAAACCTAAAACAAAACAAATGGACGCTAAATTTCTTACATGCAACGAGGAAGGGGCGAGGGGTTGCCGGAGAGGGAAAAAAGGTCGTGGATTGAAGATCAGGCAGTCAATGGACTCGCTGACGGCAACAGAGGTCTCAAATAGGGGATCATATCAGGTTTCTTTCGAGATTGTTTGCATTGCCGCAAACATCCAATGCACCCGATAATTCAATGTTTGAGTAAAATAGGTGGGTCATGAAAGTCTTACTTAGGCAAGATGCCTTGGGACATTAAATGTCCAGACCTAAATGCAAAAAGAACAGTCTGGGACATTTTAAATCCCGGGAAATATGTTTTCCAGATCTACTTTCCATGTAAAAGAACAAACTCTAGGGGAATCTTATGGATGGTACAAGCTTGGCCATGCTTAACAAGGGTAAGTACTACTTACAGGGGAGACCGTGAGAAAGACATCGACGAGGAGGAAGTGATGCAGCTATAGAGGTGGTTCATCTACAGCCTACAAGGCTACACTGTATGGAGAATACAATCACAGTAATCATTATGAGCACAATGAAATTCTTGACTCATGAATATCTAGAGCTGTGGAAAGAGTTCAACAAGGAGAATGGTTGATGGCTTTGAAATACCATGCTTGATTCTAAATATTTTTTTGAAATTTGAATTTAATTTGGCTTAAAGTAAATAGGATCTATATTTTAGAAGTACTAGTACTTGAAATTTAATATCAATTATATTAGTGTAGAATGTAGTGGCGACTAGAATAATGTGATTGAAACAATTTAGGACTGTTTGAGTTTAAGCTAAAAAACTTCACATGGTATCAGAATAATACAATTAAGTATTGTACCAGTAGGTTATCACTAACTGAGTTCAGTGTGATACTTTAATTCATAGAATCTTAATAAAATTTAATATATTGGACACTGAATAGCCTCACTATGTTATACTAGCCTCCAGGTAACTCATACTAATACAACAAGGTAATTTGCTCTAATATATTTGCCACAAAATCCAATCGAATCCCAAATATTCCAACATAGTATTTCATTGTTTATGGAGCCCTGAACAATTTTGTATTTTGGTCAAGCAGCTGTCACAACTTCAGCTGATAAAAAACATTAATAATGGAATGCATACTGACTCTCGCTCTCCACTAAATCACAATATTCAAATAGAAACTCTTCGCTGTTATTTTGGACTTCCCATCATCCCAACTCAAACAACACTCGCTCCAAGTGCCATCAACTTCTCAGTTAGGCTTTCACAAACCATGCCAAAACCCTTCAAGGAAAAAACATAAACACCACCACATTGTCCGATATAGATAGTGTAGTGGTGTTGGTGTACATATGGCAATACTTCTAAATGTTTTCCTCCACTTAAGCCAATATGCGAGTCTGTACATAAGGTTACTATCTACAGGTTATCCGCTTCTTGTTTGTGTGTTGTAGCGCCATTGGTCTAATTGCATATATTTTGTATCATGCCCAAAAAAAATTGAGTTCACATTTTCAGGCTTTTCTCAAACCAGACACTTACACACCATCTTTAATAGATAACATGCCATTTTGATAACTAGTGCTTCCCATTCCCTACTCAATTCATCTTTCTCCTAGGCAGTAAGCAAAAAACGAAACATGGGTTCCCAAGGAATAAGTAAGTTGTTTGCAAGCACAGGTGGTCACAGCAGATAGATTGCAAAACCACTATCTTCTTATGAACAGGAGAATAATTTTTTGTAATCTCATGTCTGTAATTCAAAGTGTTCTATAAATTTGGACTTGAAATTTTACCACATAAAGAGCCTGGTGTTCTCTAATAGTAAACAAATAACAATTTAAATAGTTTCTTCTTAAGAAAGAACAAAAACCTGTTGATTTGAATTAATAACAGAAGATGAAGCAACACCAACACCAGAATAAACAGGGAGACCTCCACCAGATTTATATTTGTAGAAGTTACGTCTAGCATAATCACAAAGAGAGCTTCGGGATAATGAGTTGAACAAATAATTGTTTATCTGCACCAATAGCAAGAGAAAAACATAAGACCAGTTAGCTCCTTTTTATTGAACCACGTCTTCGTTATCTTCCAAATTTGATCCATCAGAACATAAACTACTAACTTGAAAACCGAATCCGTAGTAACAAAGTAACAAAGCGCATATGGGAAGGGCATATAGAATTCTGATCAGCAGCTGTTCATTAGGGTTCCTGCCTCCTCCAGTTCCTGGAAGAGATTCCTCAAGCTGTTCCCTAACAGTCTGTAGCAGAATCACAACCAATCATAATAAAAATTTGACTGTCAGATTAAAAAGAATCTTTCATCTGAGATTAAAATGATTTTACGTCCAGCAAATATTCACATGTATGACAGATTGTAGGAACACTCATGGAAAGGTTATAAAAGTGTGTGAGTATATTGGAGAAAATATTATATGGAACACTGAGAAAAAAAAATGTTCAGGTGAGAACAAACACCTGCCAGATGTCGACAGGTTTTAGGAGCCAATCTGTCCACCAGTCCCAGGGTTTAAGGGGACCAAGAGTGTAGTGAATGACGTGAAGTTCTTTCTCATCAACCATCCACTGAAAATAAAATATATCTAATCAGCAGATGGAAAAAAAACAAATGTGCATTAATGGGCTAAGTTAAATGCCTAACTAGGCAAATTAAGATGCCAATCATATTATTTATGCTTTTTTGCTGGAATAGTTTAATGTCTAGTTGCGAGATTAGGAATAAGTTCAGAAAACTGTGCAAGGTGCAAAGGCAGAACACTATATCCAATAAATCCAAATAGGAGATTTCAAGGAAGCAGGAAATCGAAGACAGAATTCCTATTATTAAAGTCCACTTTAGAAGAATATCATATTTTCACAAAATTAAATAGTTTAGACCCTAACAAGGTTGAAAATATGTAACATGACTGGTAAAGTTAGTTAGACATATAGACTAGTTAATGATAAAATCAGAAAAGGAGAACTGTAATGATAAAAGAATGAGAAAACTGAATGTCAACAATAGATCAAAGGGATTTTCAAAGAACAATGATGGGATGTGAAGCCCTAAATGCCAAATAACTGCGGGAACCATATTGTATAACATAATGTAACATTAAAAAAAAAACTTGAAAGGAAGAAATGATAAGGTATGTCATTCTATTTTATAAATATTCTATTTTTCTTTACATCTTGGGTCTATAAGTCTATCACTAGGGAAGCAGAAAGACCAAGATAAAAATGAAGTAGGTTATAAGCATAGACCCAGCGATAAAGAGAACCACCTTAAACACCAATTGAGGTAATATTTATTAAAAAATTCTAACAAATGTAATGGCTAGAGGTGGTCATGGTTACAGTGCTTGAACTCCTACTAAGTTTGCATCAGCAACCAGTAGGTAACCTTCAATCTCATATGTTGTCTGACAGTTGCAAATGGGAACAATAAAGCTAGTCAAGCGTCTTCAAATTGCAAGTCTCATACCCAAGCAATCCTCCGAACAACGAAATGGTAGTTTCACTTGTTTGACGCAACGTTTGCTCACATCCATTTAAGGTACTTCCATTATTTTTGAAAAAAGGCAAACAATGACACTTCCAGTTATTATTATTAATAAAAAGAGCTTGGCAAATCGGTTGCTCCGTCATTGAATTGTCACAGCAGGGTCCTTGAAGTTGCTTCTACCAAGGTCCATAACCAATCAAAATCCATATGGTATGCCTTGAATGATTAATGACTAGGAACTATATAAGGGCTAGGTCAAGCGAATGTTTCTGCAAAAGCAGACAAACTTCTGTGACACACTCAAAATTTGCTTAAGGGATTGGGACAGTAATGGGATTCTTATGGCTGATAAACTCACTAGTGTGATGCTGAAATACTGCTCAAAGAATGAACAATTAGAAGAAATGACAAGCGCAACATTTGTGAAGTCACAGTTTACCTTATTGGCCAGCATGTAAAGACCAACATCTGCATTATATACAGTCGAGAGTCGCTCCATTTCAGGGACACGTCTATTGTTCAGCACATCTGAAGGTAAATTGGGCTCAAATACATGAGCATTGGCAAAACCAGCATAATATGAATTGAGAAAACCCTGATCTCCTGTAGGCATTAAAAACTTGTTTAGATTATAAAACCAAGATCTCCTGTGAGCATTAGAAAATTGTTGTTGAGAATAAAAATTAACGAAAAGCTACAGAAGGTGAAAAATGAAAAAGAAGCACACAATAAAGATACTTAAGAAAGTGATGTCACTATTCATGAAGTGAGAATCCATAAGAGAATCACAAAAAATCAATAAAGAACCACAAGCTAAAATTTATTAAAGGATTACAGAAAGCTTCAGCATTACAAAGATACTTGATTTGTTGGGTTCCTCCTGAGTCCTGACATGTCATAAATAAGAGATGCATAGAATGTGCACATGCTTGGAAGTTCTACATAAGTTCGGGTTTCTCTTAATTTGTTAGATATCCAAAAGAGTAAATGTAGGTGATTGTAGAATCATGGTACAGTTGGTACTATCATAAGCTACTATGGCTACCTCATGCAAGTAACAAATACGAGAAGTGAACGTCACAAACACAATTAGCAAGCAATGAATAATTAGAGAACAATAAATAGAATCTATCAACTGATGTAGGAGGCTGGAAAAAAAACAAATCTTTGATATCATACCTTATGGAGGGGACCTAAGGCTTTCACAATCTGGGGTTTAAGGAGGATTAGATTGTTATTCCCTATGCTGAAAATAGCATATCGGATCTGAACTCGCTCTAAAACTAAACAGTAGAACTATGCAAAAACTCAAAAAAAAAAAAAAAAGCTTGGGATGTTGGGGGGAGTAAGGGAATATAAACGGGAGTATATGGCTAAAAGGGCTTTTGCAAACGTGGTGTTCTAAAATTTCTGTGAACAGAACGGACTTGGCTAGCGATTATGGTAGGGTTGTAGTAGAGCCTAGATAAAAGTGTGAGGAAACTAGGAGACTAGAAATCTAATGTAAAAGCATAGAAAATAAAAAAAACTAGTGAAGGCGTAGCACCTTACACCATCTTAAAGGCGTCGATCCAGGAAAAACTATGGTGTCATACTCATGGGAGGGACCAATGTGTCGCATCAAGGTTGAATCACAGCAGTAAGTGAGAATACTGGGGGATATTTCGTTCCAAAGCCAATGATAAGTCGTAACTCCCCTTACATGTGGATATGTAGACTCTCAAACCAGCCCAAAACCCAGTGAATTGAAACCTCCCTAAACCAATACACTACTAAAATATTCTGAAATTAGAACAAAAATAAGAAACGAAAAACAAACCTAGCTTTTTACTTAACTGGATAATTGCATTAGGGAATCCTTCATCAACTACGTCCTACCTCAATTAGAAATCTTGATAAGATTAGGAATCTTAATTCATCAAGGAATCCTAACTGAATCATATTTTAGCTAGGAATTCTACTTTGAGTATGAATCCTATTCTATTAGGGATACTATTGACCTAGGAATCCTATATGAATTAAGAATCCTTGAGTATTTAGGAAACCTCCTCTTCATCTTATGCCTCAATCCAGGTCAACCTCATTTGTTAAAAAAGTACTGCCTAAGAAACTTGAAGGCAAGATAAGAAGCTCATTTTGTTGCCTTAGTACCTACATTAGTACAGGGTGTGCATTGGTGTTTAGCATGAAGGGAGTGTGCTACATGAAAAAGAGCAAGGTTGTTAAGGCTAACCATTGCCAAGTATAAATCCACCCTACATGGTGTGTAGTGTGTTTAGGGGGTGTGTCACCCGTGAAAGCAAGCACATCAAACAAGCCCAACCTCTGCATGAGGAGCCCCACATGGAATCACGCAGTTTTAAAGCAAGGGAACGTTAATACATACATTCATTTCTAATTAAAGGCCAGATTCGATTTCATATATTCAAACACGACAAAGGGGCTCAACAGCAAGACCATCTTCCACAATTACATACAGCACAAAGCATTTTCCTTTTGTGCATGTGGTTTCTCAGGCAGGCATCATTCGCAATACAGTAGTACACTTTGTAATAAAGGTAATTAAATCATAGAAAAATAGTTGACTTAGATGGTAGAAGATTGGTCATTTACTCAAAATCTAGAAAAATTTTCAAGTGTCATAAATCACAAGATTTTACCCATTGGACAGGAGAAAACTGTTCAGTCAAAAGTACAAGTTTATCCATTTACGAGTATCAAATGTTTAGGGAAAGATAATAAACCTCCAGTATAAGAAGGTAAGGAGTTCACTTTGCTCATCATATCTTTAAAAACAGTTTCGGATGGTTCGACGACCATCACACCAGAATTCAATCTTTCTGAATGTTTCAAGTTTGCACAAAACCGCCCACACTTGAAAAGATCCTCAATACTCTTAACCACAATGGTATCAGCATCAAGATAAATCACTGGAAAAGAAGGAAAATTTATAAGTAAAACACAAAAGGAATTGATATAGAATTGCAAAAGACAAAAATTAATTCAAGTATTTGGAACATCAAAAGATGATGCACTTTGACCAAAGAAAAAAAGCATTAAACCATCTCGAAAATGAAGCGCAGCTGCGCAACTAAGCAAGAAGGGTCTAGAGTAAGGTTGGGCAGAAACCTGATGCATGCCACTTGGTTAGTGGAGCTGCATGTGAAAGTGTGTGCAACACAGAGACAGAGTGAGGAGGGGGGATGTACTAGGATAATGTGGTAAATTAGTTTACCTTTCTTATACCTTGTCAAATTAAATATTTTTAATTTGGTGTAGACTCCCCAAAACCTTTTTGGCCGCACTTGATTTGGATTGGCCAAAAGACTTATAGGCTCCACAATCCAACCATCAGCCTAGATGATTACCCACAACTGCAAGTTAGTAAATGAATTGAGAACGCAATGAAACAAATATCTTGAACTTCATCAACATTAACTAAAGTCCAACACTGATGCTGAAAGCATCAGATGCATATCAAGATTGTTTATTAGCATCCTCAAACATCATAAGATTCAAAAGAAGGATGTTGCTTAGCTACAATAACAAAGCATTTAAGACGCAGCATTTAGAGGTGGGCGGCAGGTGACACAATTTGAAACATTGAACCTAGGAGTGGAGAACTTGTCGTGCATCTTCATCTTGTTACCGCTTAAGCAAGCTTGATAGTTTGTTGATTTAATATTCTTTTCTTTTTTTAAAGCGTGCATATTTCGTTTGTTGACATGAAATCTGCATAATATGTCACTAAAATGTTATCTAAAAGCGGGGGTAAACATTTCCATGCATAATATATGTCTACCGTGGAACATGGAAATTAGCAGTGTTACTTCCCATCAAATATACATCTCGTCCACGACTGCATTCAAGATGACGTGTCAATCATAACGATGCAGTACCTTTATTAATGCTTTGAATCTATAATGAGTAAAAATTAAACAACTCTATTTACAAGACACATTTGATATTCTAGAAACGATGCGATTCACATCTTATTTTTCTGACTAATCAAAAGTTAAGTATAAGAAGTAAAAGTAAATGAAAAAAAAAAACAGTGGAGACCATATTTGACAGCAAGAAATAGAGTACCGCAAGGTAACTCCATCTAAAAGGAAACCAACGATAGAAAGTTAAAAAAGGCTAGTGTGTGTGTGTGTGTGTGAGAGAGAGAGAGAGAGGGGGGGGGGGCTGTGAATGAGACAAAGAGAGAGGCGATCTTTACTGTAGCTGCTACAGTAAAAACACACAGTCACACCGAGACATATATATAGATAAGATATACTTGCAGCAATAAACTCCAGGCCTCTTTAATACAAAAGATAAAATTCTCAAATTCTCTCTTTCCTTTCAACACTCAACTAAATAATAGGAAATGGAGCTCCAAACTTTTACCAACCAAATCAAGCATTGGATGGCACCATGCGATGAGCCACTCCTAAATCCACTACATCAATGATGACGCCCACTTTGAAGGACATGTGACTATATTCTCCAAAATTCCTAGAAGAGAAGGTGACAGCGCAGGAGGCGCCACCTGAGCCTATGGCTCTGATCAGACAGTCAGCACCATGATGGATGTCGTTTATTTATTTTGTTTCTTGCATTTTGTTATTTAGTCCCACCTCGGCTTTCATGGACTTTGGCTTGTTATTGCAGGCCTTTATATAGGCCTGCCCATGGAACATGTAATGGTATTGATGAATAATAAAAATTTCCGTTTTCCTCCACATGTGTGTTGAGAGAACCAGGGTGAGGCGTGTGAAACCCCAACCCTAGGTGTGTGAAACCCTAGGTTCAGTTTAGGCGTGTGAAACCCTAATCTGAAACCCTAAATTTTCCCTCTCCTTTCCCTAGCCTAGCAGCCACCCCCTCCCTCCTTTCCTCTTACCCGACCGGCCCACCCAGGCGTCGAACCTTCCCCCCCTGCCCGAAGTCCTCCCTTCTCTCCCCTCTCCCTCCCGCAATCCCCCTCCTCTCCTCCTCCCGTTGTCCATCCGAACCCGACCCCAGCCGCCCGAGCCCCCTCCCTCCTTCCCCATCCGCCCGGGTACGACCCCCTTCCCCATCCCGATCCCCTCCTCTCCCCCTCCTGCTGCTGCCCGCCGGTCCCAAAACCCCAGCCGACCCGACCCCTTCCCCCTTCCCCCCATCCGGCCCGGCCCCCCCTCTCCCTTTTCTAACCCGATCCCCCCTCCTCTCCCCCTCCTGCTGCCCACCCGACCCCGGCCCCTGCCGCCCGAACCCTCTCCCTCCTCCCCTTGTTGCCCGATCCCATCCCCTCTCGGTCTCTCGCGCAATCCGATTCGATCGGACCCGGATCAACCCACCATCCCCCTCACCGCTCCGGCATGCTCCCATGGCGGACCCCGACGTGGACCATGGAATGATCGAAGACGAAGACGGGTACCTCGACATCAACTCCCCCTTCCTCGACTTTCAACATTCGGAAGGAGAGCATGGAGGAATACGTGGCACGGATCTCCTACACCGTGGTTTGTGACGCGGAAGCCCGCCTCGGAATCAGCGAGTGGCATCGTCGCTGGCACCCTGACGCGCCGGTGCATCGGAACATAGTGTGCCTCCACTTGCTTGCAAATCCTCGCCCCGAGCCGAGCGCAACCCCGGAGGCCCCAGCACTACCATCGCCTCGCCCGGAAGTCCTGCCGACTCCGGAGAACGTCCCTGCGCCACCTTCGGTCCCTCCTCAGTAAGGATTCTCCTACTCGATCAGGTATCATCGTGTTTCACCTATTGGATCTCTGGTATATTATCATTGCCAACTGCTGCCCCTGTTGTAAGGTTGAGTGTCCACCTGCCTGTAGCGCTGCTAATCTAAATATTGCAAGTAGGACTATTAGGATTGTTCTTTATCACCTGATATCGAAAGCGATCGGTATTGTTACAGTAGTTCCCAACGCATCTGCCTGTGTTATTTGTTTGAATTAATTTTCCCGCTTGGTATCAAAATTAATAGTAAGCCCTGCCTGCTCAATTAATTAAGAACATTCTCTTCCCTGCATTGTTTTGCATCATTTCTGGTATCAGAGCATGGTTGTTAGATACGAACCCTGCATTTATTGTATGACATCATTTCCTCTGCATCAGTTATCGTCGTCTGTGCATGCCAACCCGTAGAGGTAGGCCATATCTTTTAGGGGAGTCTAGTGAGATTGACAGTTGCAACATGGATCCCGACGCCCTAGCTAGGACACTCGCTGAGTTAGCTCAGGGGATTGCCACAATGAACCAAAATTTCGCAGCTTACCAGCGCGATACCAATGCCCGTTTTGACCGTCTGGACCAAGTTCCACCTCGAACTCCCCCACCCATGGACCCTCCGGATTTTCGGCCACCTTGGCAGAACAATCAAGATCCGGATGAACAATACCTCCGGAGCATCAAGCTAGAAGTGCCCGCTTTCGATGGTCGGCATGATCCCCAATTTTTCCTAGACTGGCTCCAATCCATGGACCGGTATTTCGCCTGGTACCCATTAACGGAACCCCGAAAGGTCCGATTTGCCGCGATGAAACTCAGTGGCCCTGCCAGTCAATACTGGACTAATGTCGAAGCCTTGAGAGTGGCCCGCACCCAAGACCCCATCGATACTTGAGTAGCCATGAAAAACGAACTGAAGGGAAAATATGTGCCACCTTCCTACCAAGCGCGTCTCTTAGATCAGTGGCATCAATTCACTCAAGGCAACAAGTCAGCAAGGGACTACGTCACCAAGTTTGACGAGTTCTTGACCCACTGCAACGTTCTAGGGACTGAGACCCCTGTTCAGATTTTATCTCGTTTTCGGTCAGGTCTAAGAGAGGACTTGAGGAACGAGCTTCTCGCTCGAGATGTTACGGAGCTAGAAAGGGCCTATGCTTTAGTGCAAGACCTCGATAGTTTTAGGTCCACCCACCCTCATCGGGGTCAAGATTCCCGAAGTCACGCCCCACGTCCTTCCTCGAGCAATTATCCGAGTCGGCCTAATCCCCACCAATCCCAACCCAGGACAGACTCCACGAGTCGGAGCAACGAAAGGGACAATCGTGGTAAGGGCCCTGAGAGGGACTTTTCCAAAGTCAGTCCCCTCATCAAATGCTACAAGTGCCAGGGTTATGGGCACGTGGCTGCGAATTGCCCTAGCCCCGTCAAAATCAACATCATTGATGGCACACCTGTTGAGGCCCTGGAGTCGGACGTGGATGGGTTCGTTTACCAAGCTGATGAAGATGAAGGAGACTTTGATGAAGAGGGCGATGACGTTACCCTAGGTTGCCTTAGGCGCGCAGCCCCCACTAAATTAGCCGTTGTTAGGTGCGCGCTGTCCCAGCCCAAAGAACAAGATGATTGGAGATGTACCAACATCTTCCACACCTTTACCCGAATCGGAGATAAGAACTGCAAAGTGATCATCGACAGTGGAAGTTGCGTTAACGCAGTTTCATCTGCCGTGATCTCCAAGACTGGGTTGAAGGCAGTTCCCCATCCCCGACCATACCAAGTCTCCTGGATCAATTCTACGGCAATGGAGGTCAAACAAAGATGTTTGGTCCCCATAAACTTCAATGCCTACCAGGAGAAGATCTGGTGTGACGTTTTGACTATGGATGTGGGTCAAGTTATACTAGGACGGCCCTGGCTCTTCGACAACGATGTTCTCATCTACGGTCGATCCAACATGTGCCTGTTTGAACATGAAGGCAAGAAAATCCCAATCCAAGAGTGGTCAGCCTACGCAACAGCCCACCTCCAAGAAGAAAACCAGCAACGTCAGTTTTATCGGGGCCAAAGAATTGAGCCTCGAGCTGGAAAAAGGGGCTCCAATCATGATCCTTGCAGCCCGGGAAGTTCCTAGAGAGTCCACCCAAGTTATTCCCCTAGAGGTTGCCCCAGTACTGAAAGAGTTCGCCGATGTCTTCCCTGAGGACCTCCCAGACCAATTACCTCCGATGCGTGACATACAACACGCCATCGACTTGGTTCCTGGAGCCAGCCTCCCCAACCTGCCCCACTACCGAATGAACCCTACAGAACATGCCGAGTTGAAACGGTAGGTTGATGAATTATTGAAGAAGGGTTTCATCAAAGAAAGCATGAGTCCTTGCGCGGTTCCAGCTCTGCTTACGCCCAAGAAGGACGGAACCTGGCGCATGTGCGTAGACAGTCGTGCCATCAATAAGATAACGGTCAAATACCGTTTCCCTATCCCTCGCCTGGATGACCTGTTAGACCTGATGTCTGGAGCCACAGTCTTCTCCAAAGTTGACTTGAAGAGTGGTTACCACCAGATTCGCATTCGCCCGGGAGATGAGTGGAAGACGGCATTTAAGACCAAGGACGGACTGTACGAATGGATGGTTATGCCGTTTGGACTGACCAACGCGCCTAGCACTTTCATGAGAGTCATGACACAAGTACTCCGCCCTTTCATGGGAAAATTTCTGGTGGTGTACTTTGATGACATACTCATTTATAACCAGTCCCAAGCGCAGCATTTAGACCACCTCCGGCAAGTTTGTGCCGTACTAAGAAAGGAAGAGCTGTTTGCCAATCCTAAAAAGTGCACTTTCCTCACCACCGAAGTCCACTTCCTCGGTTTTGTCGTGTCTGTCAACTGGGTTTCTGCCGACCCGGAGAAGGTCCGCGCAATTGAAGAATGGCCTGAACCCAAGAACATCCGGGATGTCCGAAGTTTCTACGGTCTCGCTACCTTTTACAGAAGGTTCATCAAGGGGTTCAGCACCATTACGGCCCCAATCACTGACTGCCTAAAGAAGGGCGAGTTTGAATGGACGAGTGCTGCCACTAGGGCTTTTCTGGAAATCAAAAAGCGAATGGTTGAGGCCCCTGTGATGCGCCTCCCAGATTTCACCAAAGTCTTCGAAGTAGCCTGTGACGCCTCCGGAATCGGCATTGGGGGCGTCCTCTCCCAAGAAGGTCATCCTGTCGCGTATTTTAGAGAGAAGTTGAATGAAACTCGACAGCGATACTCCACTTACGATAAGGAATTCTATGCGGTGATCGAATCGCTTCGCCACTGGCGACACTACCTGCTTCCACAAGAATTTGTTATCTATTCGGACCATGAGGCCCTGCGGTATATCTACTCACAGAAGAAGCTTAACGCACGGCATGGTCGCTGGGTTGAGTTCCTCCAGGACTACACTTTCACCCTGCGCCATAAAGCGGGAGTAGAAAACAAGGCGGTCGACGCCCTCAGTCGTCGCATGTTCGTTCTGTCCAAGTTGACCGCTTCGGTCGAGGGTTTTGAAAGAGTGCGGGCTGAATACGATTCTTGTCCCGATTTCGGTGAAATCTATGCTGCACTAATCGACGGCACAGCTCAAGAAATAGACGGGTACCTCATGCAAAACGGGTACCTCTTCCGTGGACGTCGGCTGTGCATCCCCCGAACATCCCTTCGCGAATTCCTTATTTGGGAGCTTCATGTGGGGGGTCTTGCTGGCCATTTTGGCGTCAACAAGATCGTTGAGGCCATCGAATACCGATTTTATTGGCCGAGCCTGAAACGTGATGTCGCCAGACATGTGGGTAGGTGTCATACTTGCCAACTGGCCAAGCAGAGAAAGCAAAACACTGGCTTGTACACCCCTCTCCCAGTTCCTAACTGTCCCTGGCAGGACATTAGTATGGACTTCGTACTCGGCCTCCCGAAAACCGTGCGGAAACATGACTCGGTCTTGGTAGTGGTAGACCGATTCTCGAAAATGGCTTACTTCCTCCCGTGCTCTAAAACTTCCGATGCCTCTCACGTCGCAAAAATATTCTTTGATGGCATCGTAAGGTTACATGGGTTGCCCAAAACCATCGTGTCAGATCGAGATGTCAACTTTACCAGTTTCTTCTGGAAGACTCTCTAGCATAAGTTGGGAACAAAGCTCCAATTTTCCACGGCATTCCACCCCCAAACCGACGGTCAAACCGAGGTAGTCAATCGGAGCTTGGGGAATCTTCTGCGAACGTTAGTGGGTGAACACGTTGGGAGTTGGGATCTGAAACTATCAATAGCCGAGTTTGCATATAATTCATCTGTTAATCGAACTACCGGCATGAGTCCACATGAAATTGTCCATGGTTTTAAGCCTAGGCAACCCATAGATCTCATTCCCATGGCTAATCATCATAGAGTCTCTGAGTCTGCATCTGCATTTGCATCACACATGCATGAACTACATAAAGAAATCAGTAACAAAATTGAGCAGAGCAATGCTGACTATAAATTACGAGCCGATGCCCGAAAACGAGTTCAACCTTTTAACATCGGGGATTATGTGATGGTCCGGCTCCACCCGGAACGGTTTCCCCCGGGGACTGTTAAGAAACTACATGCACGCAGTGCCGGCCCCTTTCGGATCCTAAGGAAGATAAATGACAATGCCTATGTTATCGACCTACCTGAGGGTTTTAACATTAGTCCGACTTTCAATATCGAAGATTTAGTGGCCTATAAGGGCCCAAATTTCAACCCTAGTAACCCTCTGGTAGAGCCTACCTTGGACCCTGTTTCTGAGAGCACCTCCTTACCTCCACTACCCCAAAATATCCCAAATCCCACAGCAGACGGTATTGATAAAATTCTAGATGACGAGATCGTCTCTGGTAGAGACGGTGGAACCCGGAGGTACCTGATTCGCTGGAAAGGAAAACCCCCATCTGAGGATACGTGGATGGAGCGAGAAGAACTGCAACGGCTTGACCCGGACCTGCTGGAGCTATACGAGAGCCGCATCGAGCCTTACTCGAAGGAGTCGAGCTCTCTCCCACCCCGAGAGAATGATGGGGACATCGAGCAGCGCCCCTGGCGCGTGTACCAGCGCAGGAGGCGCCACCTGAGCCTATGGCTCTGATCAGACAGTCAGCACCATGATGGATGTCGTTTATTTATTTTGTTTCTTGCATTTTGTTATTTAGTCCCACCTCGGCTTTCAGAGACTTTCGCTTGTTATTGCAGGCCTTTATGTAGGCCTGCCTATGGAACATGTAATGGTATTGATGAATAATAAAAATTCCCGTTTTCCTCCACATGTGTGTTGAGAGAACCAGGGTAAGGCGTGTGAAACCCCAACCCCAAGCCTAGGTGTGTGAAACCCTAGGTTCAGTTTAGGCGTGTGAAACCCTAATCTGAAACCCTAAATTTTTCCTCTCCTTTCCCTAGCCTAGCCGCCACCCCCTCCCTCCTTTCCTCTTACCCGACCGGCCCACCCAGGCGCCGAACCTTCCCCCCCTGCCCGAAGTCCTCCCTCCTCTCCCCTCTCCCTCCCGCGATCCCCCTCCTCTCCTCCTCCCGTTGTCCATCCGAACCCGACCCCAGCCGCCCGAGCCCCCTCCCTCCTTCCCCATCCGCCCGGGTCCGACCCCCTTCCCCATCCTGATCCCCGCCTCTCCCCCTCCTGCTGCTGCCCGCCGGTCCCAAAACCCCAGCCGACCCGACCCCTTCCCCCTTCCCCCCATCCGGCCCGGCCCCCCCTCTCCCTTTTCCACCCCGATCCCCCCTCCTCTCCCCCTCCTGTTGCCCACCCGACCCCGGCCCCTGCCGCCCGAACCCTCTCCCTCCTCCCCTTGTTGCCCGATCCCATCCCCTCTCGGTCTCTCGCGCAATCCGATTCGATCGGACCCGGATCAACCCACCATCCCCCTCACCGCTCCGGCATGCTCCCATGGCGGACCCCGACATGGACCATGGAATGATCGAAGACGAAGACGGGTACCTCGACATCAACTCCCCCTTCCTCGACTTTCAACATTCGGAAGGAGAGAGCGTGGAGGAATACGTGGCACGGATCTCCTACACCGTGGTTTGTGACGCGGAAGCCCGCCTCGGAATCAGCGAGTGGCATCGTCACTGGCACCCTGACGCGCCGGTGCATCGGAACATAGTGTGCCTCCACTTGCTTGCAAATCCTCGCCCCGAGCCGAGCGCAACCCCGGAGGCCCCAGCACCACCATCGCCTCGCCCGGAAGTCCTGCCGACTCCGGAGAACGTCCCTGCGCCACCTTCGGTCCCTCCTCAGTAAGGATTCTCCTACTCGATCAGGTATCATCGTGTTTCACCTATTGGATCTCTGGTATATTATCATTGCCAACTGCTGCCCCTGTTGTAAGGTTGAGTGTCAACCTGCCTGTAGCGCTGCTAATCTAAATATTGCAAGTAGGACTATTATGATTGTTCTTTATCACCTGATATCGAAAGCGATCGGTATTGTTACAGTAGTTCCCAACGCATCTGCCTGTGTTATTTGTTTGAATTAATTTTCCCGCTTGGTATCAAAATTAATAGTAAGCCCTGCCTGCTCAATTAATTAAGAACATTCTCTTCCCTGCATTGTTTTGCATCAGAAGGATGGGTTCCTTCTTCCCAATGCCAACTAATTTGGATCCAATATTTAGTAACCACACCTAGAGGAACCCCTTGATTGTAATCTTAAGGACCTGAATTTATGGACATCCCTCACATGATCTTCGTATTGTTAAAAAAAAAATGGTCCCTTTAAGTGGGAACCGAAGGCAATAAGAACTTATGGGATCATCAAAACCACACAGCTAAATACCGAAAGGTGATCAGAAGACAATGGAAGGTTCTACACAGAGTTCAAGCAAGGTTCGCATGATGATCAGTGACAATCCAAAATTTAATGATTGTGGTCCTTTTTTTAATGAAATTTTATGTGAATGTTAGAGATTAGAAGTTATATAATTGTCTACGTTGCGCCATAGTAACAAATTTGACGTTTGTAAATAATTCGGCGAGAGGACAAAATTAGGAGTCATAAAATGTTTGAAAAATTCAGAATAAGTTTGGAAGAAGTTCCGAAACATAAACAATAAAATATATTATACTAGATTAGTAATTTTATATTAATAGATATAAAATATATATTTATAACTAAAATAAAATAGATAGCACACAAAAAACAAAAAAATTCATGAATTATTTGTAGAATTTGTGAATTATTCACAATAATTCGGGAGTTACTCGGATGTGACCCATGTTACCAAATAATTCGGAGAATAATTCGTTTGTCATTGAGTTTGTGAATTATTAGCGAATTTTTCAATAATTCGGAGAATATTGTTACTGTGCGTTGCGCATCTAAGCTAAAACTTAAATTTAAAAGCCACGTAGGCTAAACTTACACCACATCTAAATTCGGGGAGAAGGGGGGGCATGTCGTAGTTATTTGGGACCATGTGGGCCATATTTGCGATAAGAGACCATGTGGAGATCCTTTCCACATGGATGGGAAACTTGCAACTTCCAAGTCACGTGCAAGGATTTTTTTCCTACATAATATCTCTCCTTTTTTTGAGTGGTGTCGGGATTATGGGGAAGCGTTTAAAAGTTTGGGATGGCTTTAATAAAAGGGATTGATAAATGGTGTTTTGATGGTGGGTCAAAGAGATAGAGCTCTGGAGCCCACATGATGCATGAGGAATCAAAAGGAGAGCTTAGGTACTAAATTGATGAAGGAGAATCAATGAGACTGGACCATGATAACAAATTGGTGCATAAGAAAATAGTATTTTTGTAGATTTAGAAGTTGGATGCGGGTAGACCTGTCCACGGATTGGGCCAGGGCCCAGGCTATATCCTAATCCGATATGTTAAGTAAACAGGCTATTGGATTGGGACCGTTATTGAATCATCAGAATAAAAACCTTAATCCATATCTGTTAAGTACAAATCGGATCGGATTCATATTAGAATCTGGTCCATTAATAGCCTACATCGAACAATTGTGATATCGTTGAGCATCAAATCCGTATAAGAGCAGTCAATTTTGAGCTTAGAGCTCAAAAGGGCCACGATAAAATTAAGTCTTGATCAGGGGATCATGAGAATCTTTTTGGAATATTGACCCTTAGGGCCTTAGATCTAAAGCAACCTAATATAACAATGTATAAACTATAATATATTATGTTAGTTTGACGAATCGGGTTCTTAACGGATCAAATTGGCCTAAATCCATATCATATTTGTTAAGTAAACGGGGTACAAGATACGGACGGAACCATTATAGGATCATCGGATAAAAAAACCCATCCATATCCGACTTAACGGATCGGATCCGGATCAAAATTCGATCCATGGACATGTCTAGATGTTGTTTGACACTATCTCAAAATTAGTAAAGTAAGATCGGATCTGAATTTGATCTAAAATTACACTACAACTTGGTAAATAAAGTAAAATTCGACTGGAGGAGGCCTACTATCAAGGAGAACAAGGATCTAAAAGGTTTTTGTCATCCAACAAATGGAGAACAGATCTAAAAGGTTTTTGTCATCCAACAAATGTAAAGTATCTAGTTGTATTTAAAAATTTCCACAGAAATTCTATGCTTAAATAGGCAAATGCGAGGTCACTTGGTAAATATAAATTTATGCATGATTAGATTTATGAAAAAAAATATAATACATGTGCAGATTGAAAATATGGATGCAAGAAATTGAAAGGAACAAGTAATTGAGGAAAAAAATCTAAGTATTAGAAGAGTCTCACTTCTACCGAGTATTAAAGCATCATAACCTTAATATTTTCAAGACAACACATGATGGAACATGGGCATCTCAAGAGTCAAAAGCAGCAAAAGAATGTAGAAAATAATAGAACTAGGTTTTTATTCCTTCAATTTGGTAGCCAACGACCCATTATATAGTGCATCATATCCCACCAATTTTAACTAGTACACTATCTTTTCTTTTGGATTGTTTCAATGATCCAAGTGAAGCCAGCCTCTCTAACCCAACATCCTAGGTAATGCAAGGGCAACACTACATAAGTTTCTTTCTTCTTCAATAGATAATTAACAAGGCAGAGGAGAGGGATTTGTATAGGGTTGGAGGAAGCATCGAGCAAAACAAAGGCATGGAATGGAGTGAAAAGTTCAATATGATGAAGCAGAAGAGACACAATAGTGAGGGAACGAATCAATGGGAGAAGAAGGGTAGAGGCACGTCAAAAGAGGGAGAAAGAGGGTCCGGGGGAAGAGCAAGCGAGAGAGAGGGCCCACAATGAGAAGAGAAGTCTCGTGAGAAATGAGGACCCACGGGATTACCACAATGTACAGGAATAGAGGAGACATGGCCAAAGGCTACAGGGGATTCCTCTCCCTCCTTTATGCTTAAGTTGGTATTCAATAAGGATTTAAGTGAAAATCCAATAAGGGTTTCAAGTGAGATCCAATAAGGGCCCATTCCAATAAGAGGCTTGAATTAACTCCCATAAGAAGCTTAAATTAGGTCCAACAAAAGCCCAAAACATTTGAGCCAAAGACAGGTTGGATTAGAAGCATCCTAACCTAATCATGTTAGGTTCACACACATATATAGGGCTTATGTTGGTGGACTTCGATCGAAGCTCCAAGACAGTGGAAAACTAATGAAAAATTAAGTATGTCCACGTCGAAAAAGTAGAAAATTCATAGCGGTAAAACAATAATTTTGACAATAGGGCAAAAATAGAAATAAAAACATATCTAATCTGCATCAATTACTATTTCCAATTAAATTGCACTGCATATATGCAACTTTAGTTCCACCAAATTTTAAAACCTTAGCTTCTAAATCTTTTGTCCATAATTTCAATTTAGGATTTCATTATATCATTGTCTCATTGATTAACACTATATCATTTGAACATAACATAGACCATAGTAGTTTTTGAACAATCCAAGACTCCGCTCGAAGATAGTTAATGTAAAGCTAATGAAAAATTAAATACGTCAAGGGAAAAAAAAAAAAGTAGAAAATTCGTAGCGGTAAAACGATAATTTTTCCAAAAGGGAAAAATAGCAAAATAAAAAATCTAATATGCATCAATTCCTATTTGGCTATTTCCAATTAAATTGAATATACGCAATTTTAGTTCCATCAATTTTTAAACCATTACCTTCTAAACCTTTTGTCCATATTTTCAATTTATCATTTCACTGTATCCTTGTTTCATCGACTAACACTATGTCATATGCACATACCAAAGCCAACAATAGTTTTTCTTGCATATTATAAAATAACTTCACTGAAAGAATAAAAGGGTAAGGACTTGGAGTCAAACCTTGGTCAAGTCCCAACATGACAGGAAACCCATCTTGCTAGTAATTGCTCCAACATATATACTGAATAAAATCAGGAGCAAACCTTTCCAGTTTTATAGTCCACCAAAATATTTCTTGTGGTACTCTATCATAAACTTTCTATAAGTCAAGAAAAATCTTATGAAGGTTTTTTCTTTTCCCTAAATCTTTCCATTGTTTCAACAAGAAAATAACCTATATTGTCGACCTTTCTGAAGATAGCTCAAGCCCATACGATGAGTATGGCAGAGATACGGATGTTAAGGTGGACAAGAAAAAAAACTTAGAGGGATAGGGTGAGGAATGTGTATAAGATAAATACTTTAGGAGTGGCACCAATTAAGGACAAGGTAATGGAGAATTGATTAAGATGGTTTAGGCATTTTCAACGTAGAATATATGTTGCCTTGATAAGGAGAAAATCCCAAATTACTGTAGAAGGTCCAAGGAGGGAGGAAAGACCTAGAATAACATTAATCGAAATTGTTAGAAAAGACATGGAAACACTTTCATTAACCACAAATATAGTCCTTAACATAAATGAATGGTGAAAAAGGATTCATAAGCCAGCCCCAAATAGATAGAACATGACTTGATGGTTATGCTTATGTTTTTCGCTATCTCAACCTTCCTGACATAGATCTAAGATTCTAAATTGATTATCATATAAAAAATTATTTTCTCTTAACCTTGGATCCTCGTCGAAATCATGGTGTGGCTCATTAGCTTAACTCCACAATAGTTGGGAGTATTCTATACATCTACTTTATTCCTATATATAGGTACCATAATACTTCTCTAATCATTTGGTATCCTCTTGTTTTTAATATTTCATTAAATAAACCAGTTAACCAAATTAATTCAGTTTCCCTTAGGATTTTTCAAACTTCAATTGGTATCCTATCAGGGTTGTGTCTGACTTTTTTGTCCTTTTCAAAGCCCCCACCACTTCAATTATTTTCTACTGAGTGATGGTAAACATGTCAACCCTTTGATTATGATTCTTCTGAATAAGCTCCTCCAGTAGAGTTCCTATTCAGTAATTCCAGAAAAAACAATCTTTCTGCATCCTTCTAATCTTATCATGCTTCTCCATAGTATTATTGCCTTCCCATGATCCCAACAACCATGTCCATCAAACCTTATCCCATGTACTAGAGACCCGCTCTTAGCCACCAGTGAAGTACTAACGAAAGCTACCAAAAAGAAAATCGAGTACAAAATTATATATCAGGTAGTTCACCAATTTAATGATTTATGAATTCTTAACAATTGACATCAAATTCTCAATTTTTACATGCTATAAAAACAAACTGAAACCTAATCTACTGGCCCTACGGTGTACGAAATCCGTGGAAACAAAAACTAGGAACCCCAAGATCTCAGTTTAACTTCAAACAGAAAAGCAATCATACCCGAAGCAGACTCTTGGCATAATCCGAGACACCATCGGAGACGAGGACGACCATGTCCTTGATCGATCCAGTATCCCGGATTGACTTCCCGAGAACACGAACGCCGAGGAGGAACTCGTCTCCATAAAGAAGGGTCACGTAGGCCTCCGATTCGGCTTTAGAACAGCTCCCAGCTCCGAATAGCACTACGAGGAGTGCCAGGAACCCTAATTTCAACCAGGGCGATCCCATCCTGCAATCTGACGGAAGGATTTAAATTTGGAGAGGGAAAAAAAATCGAACAGACAAATTGCAGGAGAATAAAGCTCAAAATTTCTGTACCTTGAGAAATGGGCGTCGTGAGATCTGAGATTCCTTCCAAAATCGCCACCAAACCTAAAGAAGACCCAGAGAAACCCTACTAATCCTTCATCGAAGAAAATGAGTTCGATGACTAGAGGCGACGATAACTCTACCAATTAAGCAAGCGCGAGAGAGAGAGAGAGAGAGAGAGAGCGCACGGAGACTTTTGACTCTTGACTGCCTCTTTCCAAAATGGATAAATTACACCGAAGACCCTGTCGTCAATAATTATCACTTTACCACCTCATGTTTAAAAACCTACAAATGCTACAATAACATCACTCCCGAGTAGGGGTGGCAACGGGTCGTGTTTCGGATAGTGTCCAAAACCCCTAGACCCGGACCCGACCTGTTTAACTAATTGTGTCTAGATTCTAAACCGTACCCGACCCGTTTATAAACGGGTAGACCCGATAAGACCCGTTTACCACACGGGTCTATTCAGTTGACCCGATCCAACCCAGTCTGACTCGACCCGACCTGACCCGATAGACCCACTGGTACTACATATTACAGTATCGGATTACGGGTAGACCCGACACGACCCGTTGAATTTTAAACGGGTCTTACTGGGTCTACCGTGTCCAAACCCTAAAACCGAACCCGACCCGTTTATTAAACGGGTCTATCGTGTAGACCCTCTATCGTGTAGACCCGTTTACGACCTGAAACCGTTTAGCCCTGATCCAGACCTGCTAACTTCATGTCAGGTCCGAAATTGCCAGCCCTACTCCCGAGGGGTCCAAACTATAAAGTGTACGTTTTTTAAAAAAAATTAAAATACAGGTACGGTTTGACATGTGAGGGGTAATAGTGATAAATTGCCAAACGACAGGGGTCTATGTGTAATTTAATTCATAAAGACGGCCTCTCACGTTCCGCATTTTGTCCGCGTTTATATTCATTTGGACGTTCAGGTAGGGAACGCACGGTTTTCCTATTGACTTTCTGAATATATCTGGTGAGGCTGCTAAAGAAGGAATTTAGGGATGGCGATGGAGTCCAAAAACAATATGAACCGATCTGAATCTGACTCCAAACTTTGGGTACGAGTTTAAATTTTTTTTTTAGTACCTCAATAGTCACATCCAAAACCCAATTATCCTTCTAATTTGTATATGCCAGATAATATGGTGGGAAGCCAAACTCATTGTAACATGCCCAAATTCTAATCGAACTCATATCTCTATCCAAACTTAATCTACTAAAACCAAAAACTCCATTATATAAAGAGAATTTATTGCTGCTGACACCAAAAACTCAATACCCACTTCTGCCCTTAACTTGAGTTAAACATAATATTATATATAATTGTTTTTCTTTTTATTGGAAGACAACTCTGGTGCTCGGTTTATATATTCAAAGCATCATTACAAAGAGTTTCTCTAACTATAGGGGGGAGCAAAGAGGAGATCCCAAGAGTGGTACATATAGTTACAAAGCCCATATCTTGGCATATTGTGCGTGGCATAGTTGGAATTTTTGTGATAGTGTCTAATCGTAGTCGATTCTAGTTGCCTTAATAAGAATCTGCAATCCAGATTGATGGGAGCTATACACCAGGGGGTTCACGATCTAGATGGAGAAGCAGATATGTGATAGTCTTGGCGTCTCTTTCGTGAATGAAATGGGTTCCTGTGAAACTTTGAGCCGCCAGCAATGTCGTATTCATTGAAATGCTTCTGCTAAGAGAGGATCCGTGGAGTTGAAGCTTTGAGGTTGCTACTGAAAATAAGAGTGCCCTAATGGTCACGAACTACATATGCCCTAGCAGTTGAGGAGGGGCCGATGGCAACATCCATGTTGAAAATGAGTCGAGGTTCGTATTAGCGAAATTGTAGGCTTGATCGGCAGCCATCAATTAATGTGGATTGGAACCTCTGGATGGTGGCTATAGGAGGGATGAGTTTCCTTTCGAATGTGTTGGGTGCACCTGGCATTCCAAATAAACTAAAGAGTGGTGGCATAAGATAAGTTATTCCTGTTTCTGGAATTAGTTCGTATCGAGTGTCAAATCCAATCGGAAATAGAAATCAAAATCGATCAAGAGTCATGGCTAGCGGGCGAGCTAAACCAAACCAAGGTTGCATAAGGACAATAGAAGAATGTGTGGACATAGGATCCATCCTTGACTCTGCATAGTGGACCTGTAGTATCAATGTCGTTGATCCTCTTGGCCAAGATGTCACGGGTTGGGATAATATTGCACAGTAGACGCCACATAAAGAAATTGATGCATGGCAAAAACCTCTTTTGTTTCCAAAGCATTGACCAAATTTCTCTTTGAACAATGGAGCTTGAAGATTCTGTCTTTATGGACTAGTTCTTGCTTGGCAATCGCGTAGGCCGACTTGCTAGAAAATTTACCATTGTTGGAAGGTTGCCAAATTATTTTGTCTACTAGAGTTTTCATTGCATTGAGGGAGGTGAATTTGGCAGATGGAATTGACAGTGAATTGGTCAAAGGAGGGGCTTATTCTAAGTCTTGGATCCGGGGTTGATGAAACTGGCCATAGAGATATTGGGGTCGGAAATGGGCGCTAAAGATCTGGGGCGGTGATGAAAGGTTAGGAATCCATCGATCCTGCAAAACAATAATATGGTTTCAGGTATTAACTTGCCATAAGTTTTGAAGGTTTTGGGCTAGGAGGATGCTATGCCAAACATGAGATGAATTGGAGGTCGATTTTATATGCAAAAAGGGACTAGTTTCCCGTGTCTGTGGTGTAGGATTTGGGCCCAAAAAGAAGAAGGCTCAAAGATGAAGCGCCAACACAATTTGGCTAGTAAGGAGTGATTGACAATTTCAATTTCACGCAAACCAAGCCCACCTTCTTCTATGGCTTTGTGAAAAATATTATGGATATTTTTTTTTACTTTTTTAATGGTACCTAATTTGGAGCCGCTAAGTAATCGGTATTAGTCCAGTTAACTATCTCTTCCTAGCTATAAACGACCTCTCTCTCCCTCTCTTTCTCTCTCTCTCTCTCTCTCTCTCTCTCTCTCTCTCTCTCTCTCTCTCTCTCTCTCTCTCTCTCTCTCTCTCTCTCTCTATCTATCTATCTATCTCTCTCTCTCTCTCATCCACTCCGCATACGTGCATATACTATAGTAATAAATCATAAGAGCTATGGGTGCAAAAATCGTACCGGACTGGACCAGAAACAAATGGGCTCACGCAATGGCCCATGCAGGCAAGCCCAGGCCCGTGGGCCTACTCTACAAAACCTGCAGATCAAGCCCCCTTATTGGGCCCGAATAACAGCCCAATAAGGGCCTAGTAAGGAGGCCCAAAACCAGCACCGCCACATCATCACTGTCATATCGAGCGCATTCCTCAACTATAAAATGACCCCTATGGCTTACAGAGAAGGGGTTGGTCAATGGATCAAAGGAAGAGAAGATTCAAGAGCCAGAGCTATCTTCTTCCTTCTAGTACTCTTCTAGTTGCTTCGTGCAACCACTGTACGAAGCTTTTCTCGGCATGTAGAGAGAACGCTCACCCCCTATTTACTCATATTATAGTGAAGATCATATGGCACCTCTCACCCAGATACGTAGGTCGTAAGACCAAACTTTGACAATATCTCTTGTGTCCTTTGTCTCTCTCTCTCTCTCTCTTACTCTACATCACGCGCACCATCCACATTCAATCAAGGCTATGGGGTGGGGTTCTCGATCAAGGCGGCTCGAAAATTTCTCCCATAATCTTTGGCGTCTGTGGGATATCGTTAGAGGTCTTACCCACACCTTTACCGACTCCTGCTCAACTTGTGGTGACGAGTCACAAGTCCTCATTCAAGTCAACTTTAATGTTTTTATCACACCGACATCAACACACTCGATAGTGAAGGCTAGCACCAACCCTCCAAAGATGGGTGCTGATCGAATAAATGATGTGCTAACCAAAGGCGAGCAAAAAGTCTCTGCAGCAACCAATCGCAGACATGTTCATGAGCGGCTGGGGCCGCAAATCAGTCATCCAGAAGGCTGCAGTAATCGATAGAACTCGTTATCCCCGAGGCATCGATTTGGCAAAGAGCATGATACCCAAGGAGGAGAGGCTTCGGCTATGTACCAAATCTCAGCTACCGACTTCCAGCTGTTGAACCTTCTCAAGAAGAACACAGACCTCAAGCAAAAGAGGGATTCCCTGAAGAAGAAGGCTGAAAGAGCGGGGGTTGTATTCCACAACTCTCTCGCTGCTGATGAAGACCAACCAAGGACTTGCCTAGCCGTGAGTCATCATCTTGAAGAACCACATGTGCCGCGTATCGAGAGGTGTCAGGTATCTACGCAAGCACCAAGGGAAACAATATGGGATCGCCTCGACGTCGACGGTGCGCCAAGCCATCGGTGAGAAGGATCATCTCAATCAACAGGGTCCACTGGATGTCCTATACCCTCACGCATGAAAGCAACAGATGCCCACGAGCTGCTTAACCGACTAAGGTATACCGCCGACGTGGGACGCCACCATCAAGACCGTAGGCAACTAATCACCTCGGCGGGGCCTTTGCATTCCGAGGTGCTTGCAACCCCATTTCCTGTGGGTTGGCGAATACTGAACCCGCCAAAGTTCAACTGCATCAAAGGAGGCCCTGCTCTCCATATCTTGGCCTTCAAGTAAGCCATGACGTCATACAAGTATGAGAATCACGTTCTCTATCATATGTTTGAGGAAAGCCTCGAGGGACTTGCCCTCGACTGGTACCACATGTTGCCTACAGGTATGGTGGCCATATTTGAGTTGACAGAACTCTTCATGGACCACTACCGGCTTGTGGGCATCGAAATTAGCCCACGGATCGAACCCTACCCACATACGAAAATGGCCCGCACACAACGGCCCGTATGTGCAAACCCGGGACTCAATCCGACACAAGGGGACCTGAATGGGCCCGCACCATGCAAGCGGGGGCCACCGAACCCGACCCACACACAATGGCCCGTATGTACAAACCCGAGGCTCAACTCGACACAATAGGACCCGAATGGGCCCGCATCATGCAAGCGGGGCCCACCGGACCCAACCCAAGCCAAAAGAGGGGCCAGGTGGGCCTATCCGCAAGTAGGGCCCACTCGACCCCCTTTGTAAACTGTGCCCCCTTCCCTCGGGAAGCGTATGACCGGCCAAGAAAGAAAAAGAAGAAAAAAAAGGAAAGAAAGGAAAGAAAAGAAAAGAAAGATAGAAAAGGAAAGAAAAGAAAGAAAAAAAAAAGAAAAAAGATAAGGAAAGAACATAAAGAAAGAACAAGAAGAAAAAAGAAAGTAAAACCGCCATGCACAGGGAAAGGTTGCGTAGACGTCTACACAAACGTGAATCTACGTTGATCCCTCAATCCGACGGACAAGAAACGAAGCCGGGTTGTCATCGATTTAATGTGCAAGATTCAAATAAAGATTCAAAATGATGGAGCCATAACTATCACACCAGAAAAAAGAAAGAAATAAAGATTAATTCCCCCCATAAATAAGGGAATGAGTTTTGGGTAGTTATGGGAGAGATAATCAAGGGATTCAAATAAATCTTCCCATATCTCTCCCATCCCCCTTCACCTATAAATAGAGGGAGAGGGGGAAGGCTCAAAAGGTCAAAGCAAGAGGCAAGGAAGCTCTGCAAAGGAAGAGACTCGCCTTCAACGACCCAAGGCTTCATGAGGCTCGGGCAAGCCTACCCTTTGGGAACGGCTTAGTCCATTGAAAGTCCTCATCAACGTGAAGACCCTTGTACAAGAAGATCAACTCTTTGACTCCGTCCAGGAAGAAGAAAGCTCGGAGAAGAAGCTTTCAACTCCAAAGATACTAGAAGCAAAGGCCGGAGAAGAAGATCGAAGCGGTATCACCCCGTTGTCTTCAACAAGCCTTCAACTCCGAAGATGCCAAAAGCAAAGGCCGAAGAAGAAGATCAAAGCGGCATCACCCCGTCATCTTCATCAAGCCTTCAACTATGATCAAGCCCAAAAGCCCAGAGAAGATAATCGAAGCAGTATCACCCCGTCGTCTTCAACAACATCTGCTCCATTCATGAAGAAGAAAGCTTGGAGAAGGACATCCGAAGCGGTGCTACACCTATCGTCTTCAAAATAAAGCCTTTAACTCTGATCACACCAAAGAAGCTCGAAGAAGAGCAGAAGTCAAGCCAACGCCACAACCATTGAGGAAGCCGGATGAATAAAGAAGAATCGAATAACATCGCTATCATCGTTCAAGAAGAAGATCAAGTCAAAGCAAAGCAAACTCAAAGCTAGAGAGCCAAAGTAAAGCATCGGTAAAGCCCGTGCCAAAGCGACGCAAGTGTCAAAGCCAAGCAACTACGATGGTCACGAGCAAAGCACCGCACATTCTAACCGATACGATGTGAAGTCCGGAAGAACTAAAGCATCGCAAGCCTCTACCCGTCTACGTTCAAGCGCAAGTGCCAAAATAAAGTAAAAGCCAGAGCCACACCAAAGCAAAGCCAAAGCCGATGCCAGAAGTATGATCGATACCACGAATCGATGATCAAGGATGCCGAGATCTAGCAAGAGCCGAGGGAGATATGAAGACCAAGGAGCGAAGCCAAAAACCCACTAGCGAGAAAGCGCGAAGCACGAAATGTATAAAAGCAACGACAAAGACTTCTTAGCCTATCAAGAAACGTTCACCCCGTAAAGATCTTTGTCATGGGCAACCCCTTTGGAGCTCTCGCATGAAGTAATATGGAGACACGGATCAAAGGGGCCATCTAGAGGATCTCTCTCACAATCTCCTGATCAAATCTTTGCCGTACCCGGCTCACCACCCCGAGTCCCTGGGTCCCGGCCTTGTAATCTTCGTGTGTTTGAAATAAAGACGACCCGAATCTTTTTTTAGCGCGTACAAATTTATGACACGCCTAGGGGGACCTCTTCTCCTTTCATCTATACGTCTGAAGGAGTTATTTCAAGTTTCTCCATGGCCAGGACAAACAACGATACATTTGATCCAACAAGCTTATCACCCATCGCCGAGTCTCCATAACTCCAACACGGTGATCCAGAAAACCCGGAGGATGACGTTCCCCCGATAGTACGCTTCGATACTCGGCGTACTGAAACTCTCGCGGACATCTTCACGCAAGAAACTACTGCCGAAGATGCTAGCCAAAGTGCCGACGAGGCCTTGGTGCATGAAGAAATCAATCTTGAGCCTGTTTGGATTCTTCGATGGACCTTGCACCTCCTTTGTAGGGGCAAACGTCTGTCATCAAGCAGAAGCAAGTCGGCGCAACTACGTCTCCGATGATGATGTTGAGGATACAAGCATACAACATCAAGATGTCTTGCAATATCATCCCTCGTCCGCTCTTCAGCTCCAAGTCATACAAATGGGTGAATACATGATGCAAATCACTCGGCTGATGGAGAAGAATGACCGTCACATCAACACCTTGCTTCAAAGGCTAAGCGTGAGGTATGCTACAACAATCAATCAATATCCTGCTTCTCCAGTAACCGCGCCATCTTCGACTCCCATCCGAATGGAGGTCGTCTCTCAGTGCCAGTCTCGATGGCCACACAACCTCCGATGGAGGCAATGATGACTGTCCAGTAGATACAGTCGTTGGTAGCCGACATGGTATACTCTCACGGCGGTAGTCTTCCTCCAATCACGGTGACCTACTTAAAGCCTTACACCTTAAGGATCCAGTAGTTGTGCTTCCCTACCGAGTTTCAGCCACCAAAATTTCAGCACTTCGACGGGAAGGGCAATCCAAGGCAACACATCGCCCACTTCATCGAGACATGTAATAATGCTGGCACATACAACGATGAGATAGTGAAGTAGTTCGTTTGCACCCTCAAAGTTAATGCTTTTGATTGGTATATTGATCTTCTACCATGATCTATCGATAGTTGGGACTAGATGGAGAGGGAGTTCCTCAACTGCTTCTACAGCACCTGGCGCATCGTCAGCATGACCGAGCTCACCGCCGTTAAGCAAAGGAAGGATGAGCCGGTGATCGACTACATCGATCATTGTAGGAATCTCGCGCTAAACTCAAGGGACCGTTTGTCTGAAGACTCGGCCATTGAGATGTGCACCCAGGGCATGCATTGGGACTTGCTCTATATTCTCAAATGGATCAAGCTTCGGTCCTTCGAAGAACTCATGACTCGGGCTCACAACATGGAACTCAACCTAGCAAATCGGGGAGACTCGAAGGCCAAAGACTTCTTGAAGGTGGAGAAGAAGACCAAGCCGTTGGCATCCAAACCAAAGCAAGTCAATGTTGCTGATGTCGCTTCAACTTCCAAACCACTCAAGATCGGTGGCAAGTCAGATAGGATAAGGCCATCACAACACCTTCGCAACCTCAACGGCCACCAAGGATGATTCTCCAGGAACTCGAAGCCAAGGAGTATCCCTTTCCAGACTCGGAAGTCTCTTCTATGTTCGACCAGTTGCTACAGGAGAAGATGATCAAGCTTCCTTCTTCAAAGAGGCCCGAGTAAATGCATCGTGTCGATGATCCACTCTTCTGCAAGTACCATCGGGTGGTTAGCCATCCCATCGAGAAGTGCTTCATCTTCAAAGAGAGAATTATGGCACTCGCAAAGTAAGGAAAGATAAAGATCGACTCTGGTGATATCTCAACAGCAAACATTACGTCCATCACCTTCGATTCCTTTTTGCCGGTATTTGTTGCTGCACGATGAGAGACGCCCAAGCTACGCATCAACCGCCAAAGGCTAATCACGAAATCAGCTCCACAACCAAAGGTCTCGAGGCGATAACAATGTACTCCTACTCTAGAGCGGAATGAAGCTCCATCGCCCCGGCAGCAATCATCGCTAACACCTCTCCCGAGCAACGCTACATCTCAACGTGCCCTCTAAAAAAGATACGAGCAAGGAGATCCAAAAGTCAGTATGTTGGGCCAGCCCTCGAGTAAGTTTGACTACTACGTCCTCTACTCCAAGCCTTCGTCCGTTTCAATGGAAAAGATCAAGCCCATTGGCTAGGGATCAGAAGACGAACCAACAAAGCCTCCAGAAGAGCAAGTCTCTCTAGTCAACAAAGAACCTGCAGTTGCCACTCCAAATCTTCATATTGGCGAGGGAGAATTCACCGATGATGACGCATGGATCATGATACCTCGAAGGCGAAGGCCATGGTAGGTGTAGATACTGAAAATTGGATCGCACCCGAGCCTGACTTGTATGTGTCGACCCGGGGACAAACCTGACACAAACCTGGGCCCACCAGGCCCGACCCGAGCCAAAGGAGAGGTCGGGTGGACCCATCCTTAAGTGGGGCCCACCCGACCCCCCTTTTTGAAAACCGTTCCCCCTACTTGCGGGTAGGGAGCGACCGACCAAGAAAGAAGAGAAAGAAAATAAATGAAAGAAAAGAAAGAAAGAAAAGAAAAGGAAAGAAAAGAAAGAAAGAAAAGAAAAGAAAAGGAAGAAAAAGAAGAAAAAGAAAAGAAAACCACCATGCACGGGGGGAGGTTGCGTGGACGTCTACACAAGCGTGGATCTATATCGATCCCTCGATCCGACGGATAAGAAACGAAGCCGGGT
Organism: Chamaelirium japonicum; assembly: GCA_947650365.1. NCBI lineage: Eukaryota > Viridiplantae > Streptophyta > Magnoliopsida > Liliales > Melanthiaceae > Chamaelirium > Chamaelirium japonicum. Next base: position 6,231,041 of record OX393554.1, read on the forward strand.
TGCCATCGATTTAATGAACAAGATTCAAATAAAAATTCAAAATGATTGGGCCATAACTACTACACCAGAAAAGAAAAATAAATAAAGGTTTATTCTCTCATAAATAAGAGAATGAATCTTGGGTAGTTTATGGGAGAGATAATCAAGGGATTTAAATGAACCTTCCCATATCTCTCCCCACCCCTCTTCACCTATAAATAGAGGGGGAAGGGGAAGGCTCAAGAGGTCGAAGACAGAAGCAAGGAAGCTCTGCAAAGAAGGAGACTTGCCTTCAACGACCCAAAGCTTCACAAGGCTCAGGCAAGCCTACCCCTTCGGGGATCGGCTTAGTCCATTAAAAGTCCTCATCAACGTGAAAACCCTTGCACAAGAAGATCAACTCTTCGACTCCGTGCACGAAGGAGAAAGCTCAGAGAAGAAGAAACCTTTAACTCCGAAGATTCCAGAAGCAAAGGCCGGAGAAGAAGATCGAAGCGGCATCACCCCGTCATCTACATTAAGCCTTCAACTCTGATCAAATTCAAAATCCCAGAGAAGAAGATCAAAGCGGCATCACCCCTTCGTCTTCATCAAACCTTTGACTCCGATCAAGCTCAAAAGCCTGGAGAAGAAGATCGAAGCGGTATCACCCCATCATTTTCATCAAGCTTTGACTCCGATCAATCCCAAAAGCCCGAAGAAAAAGATCGAAGCGGCATCACCCCGTCGTCTTCATCAATCCTTCGACTCCGATCAAACTCAAAAGCCCGAAGAAGAAGATCAAAGCGGCATCATCCCGTCGTCTTCATCAAGCCTTCGACTCCGATCAAGCCTAAAAATCCAGAGAAGAAGATCGAAGCGGTATCACCCTGTCGTCTTCAATAATGTCCGCTCTATTCATGAGGAAGAAAGCTTGGAGAAGGACATCCGAAGCGGCACTATACTTGTCGTCTTCAAAACAAAGCCTTCAACTCCGATCACACCAAAGAATCCCGGAGAATAAGAGAAGTTAAGCCGATACCACAATCGTCGAGGAAACCGAAAGAATAAAGAAGAATCGGAGAATGTTGCTATCATCATTCAAGGAGAAGATCAAGTCAAAGCAAAACAAAGTCAAAGCTAGAAACCCAAAAGCAAAGCACCGGTAAAGCCTACGCCAAAGCAAAGCAAGTGCCAAAACCAAGCAACTACGACGGTCATGAGCAAAGCACCATATATTCGAGCCGATACGATGTGAAGTCCAGAAGAACTAAAGCATCGCAAGCCTCTACCTGTCTATGTTCAAGCGCAAGCGCCAAAGCAAAGCAAAAGTCAGAGCCACGCCAAAGCAAAGCCAAAGTCGAAAGCCAAAGCTAAAGCCGATGTCAGAAGCACGATTGACGCTGCGAACCAACGATCAAGGATACTGAGATCTAGCTAAAGCCGAGAGAGACACGAAGACCGAGGAACGAATCCAAAAACCCTCTAGTAGAGAAAGTGTGAAGTATGGAAGGGACAAAAGTAACAGCGAAGACTCCTTAGCCTCTCAAGAAACCCTCATCCTGTAAAGATCTTTGTCTTAGAAAACCCCTTCAGAGCTCTCGCACGAAGTAACGTAGAGACGCGGATCAAAGGGACCCTACAGAGGATCTCTTCCACAATCTCCTGATCAAATCTTCGTCGTACCCGGCTCACCACCCCTGAGTCCTCGGGTCCCGGCCTTTGTAATCTTCATGTCTTCGAAATAAAGACGACTCGAATCTTTTTTCCACACATACAGATTTCTGGCACGCCCGGTAGGACCTTCTCTCCTTTTATCCGTTCGTCTAAAGGAGTTGCTCCAAGATTTGCCATGGCCGGGACAAACAACGATACCTTTGCCCCAATAAGCCTGTCACCCATCGTCGAGTCTCTACAACTTTGACACGGTGGTCCAGAAAACCTGGATGATAACGTTCCCCCAGTAGTATATGTTTACACTCGGCATACTCGAACTCTTGCAGATATCTTTGTGCCAAAAACTACTACCGAAGATGCTTGTCAAAGCACCAACAAAACCTTGATGCATGAAGAAACGAGCCTTGGTCTTGGAACACATGTCTAGAAATTTAGAGAAGACCAGCCCCAACTCCGAGCCCAGTCAGGTTCTCCCACGGACTTTGTACCTCCTCTGTAGGGGAAAAACGTTCGTCATCAAGCCGAAGCGAGTCGGCGCACTACGTCTCCGATGATAACATTAAAGACACAAACATGCAGCATCAAGATATCTTGTGTCATCATCCCCTGTCCGCTCTTCAGCTCCAAGTCATGCAAATGGGTGAACACATGATGCAAATCACTCGACTGATGAAGGAGAAGGACCGTCACATCAATACTTTGCTTCAAAGGCTAAGCACAAGGGATGCTATTACAGTCAATCAACCTCTTGCTTCTCTAGTAGCCGCTCCGGCTCCGTCTTTAACTCCCGCTCCGGTAGAGATAATCCCAACAATTTTAGCGACTACACCTACACTCTTTTCAGCTTCCGTCCCAACGGAGCTCATCTCTCTAGTACCAGTCTCGGTGGCCACGCAACTACCGGCGGTGGCAACGATAACTGCCCAACATATATAGTTATTGTTGGCCGACATGATGCGCTCCCACGGTGGTAGTATTCCACTAATCACGGTGGCCTACTCGAAGCTTTACACCTCAAGGATCCAGCAGCTGCGTTTCTCTACCGGGTTCTAACCCCTAAAGTTTCAACACTTCTACAGAAAGGGAAATCTAAGGCATCACGTCGCCCACTTCGTCGAAACTTGCAAAAATGCTGACACATACGGTGACGAGATAGTGAAGCAGTTCTTTCACACCCTCAAAGGTAATCCGTTTGACTGGTATGTTGATCTCCTTCCAGAATCCATCGACTATTGGGACTAGATGGAGAGGGAGTTCCTCAACCGCTTCTATAGCACCCGACGCATTGTTAGTATGACCGAACTTATCGCCGTTAAGTAGAGGAAGGACGAGCCGATGATCGACTACATTGATCGTTAGAGGAACCTTACGCTAAACTCGCAAGATCGCTTATCTGAAGACTCTGCCATCGAGATATGCACCCAGGGGATGAACTGGGGCTTGCTTTACATCCTCAAAGGGATCAAGCCTCGGTCCTTCGAAGAACTCACAACTCAGGCCCACGATATGGAACTCAGCATAGTAAATCGTGGAGACTCAAATACCAAAGACTTCTTGAAAGTGGAGAAGAAGGACAAGTCGCCGGCACCAAAAGCAAAGCAAGTCAATGTTGCTGACGTCGCTTCAACCTCCAAACCACTTAAAATCAGTAGCAAATCTGATCAAGAAAAAGGGGCCACCATACCGCCTCCTCAGCCTCAAAGGCAACCAAAGATGACTCTCAAGGAGCTCGAAGCAAAGAAGTATCCCTTCTCGGACTCGGAAGTCTTCTCAATGTTCAACTAGTTGCTGCAAGAGAAGATGATCGAGCTTTCTCCTTCAAAAAGGCCTGAGCAAATGCATCGTGTCGATGACCCACTCTTCTACAAGTACCATCGGGTGGTTAGTCATCTCATCGAGAAGTGCTTCGTCTTTAAAGAGAGAATCATGGCGCTCACAAGACAAGGGAAAATCGAGATCGACTCCGATGATATCACTACAGCAAACATGACGTCCATCACCTTCGGTTCCTTTCCACCGGTACTCGTTGCTGTACGACGGAGAATGCCCAAGCTACACATCAATCGCCAAAGGCCAATCATGAAGTCTGTGTCACAACCAAAGGAATCAAGACGACGACAATATACTCATGCGCTAGCCAGGAATAACGCACCATCAGCCCAGCAGCAATCGTCGCTCATGTTACCTCCTTTCCCGAGCAACGCTACATCTCAACGCGCCCTCTAAGAAAGGTACGAGCAAGGAGATCTAGAAAGTCAGTCTGTTGGGCCAGCCCTCGAGCAAGTTCGACTACTACGTCCTCTACTCCAAGCCTTTGTCCATTTCAATGGAAGAGATCAAGCCCACCGGCTGGGAGTCAGAAGACGAACCAGTAGAGCCTCCAGAAGAGCAAGTATCTCCAGTCAATGTAGAACCTGCAGCTACTACTCCAAATCTTCACCTTGGCGAAGGGGAATCCATCAATGAAGACGCATGGATCATGATACCTCGAAGGCGAAGGCCATGGTAGGCGAGACATCATAAGTTAGATCGGGTGATGAGAAAGCTCCCCGAACGAAGCACCTACAAGAAGAAAAGCAAAGTTTCAGCAAAGAAGGTGTCCAAAGTATTGCCAGCAAATCCAGATGATCTCCTCCAGCAAAGCCCTCCAGAATTGGCGACGCAAGAATTCTTTCTAGATCACTTCCTCCTAGCCGATCAGTACCTCAAAGTCTCTTGTTGCATGGTCGAAGTTCACGAGATGCCGAGAAAGGAAGGCGAGATCGAGTCTTCTGAAAAAAGCAACTCCTACAACGAGGGGGACGGCTCTAACAAGGAGGGTACTACTTTCCATGATGAGGCGATCTTGCACTTACCGCTCATAGAAGCATTGCACCTCCCGAAGAAGGCTCGTATAGCAATGGCTGTGGCATTGGCAGATCCAGATAGTTACAAGAGAAAGAGAAAAGACTGCATTGGCAATAACCTTCTCAGACGAAGATCTCCAACTCGGAGCACAACTGCACAACCAACCCGTCTATGTATCGGGGTACATCAAGGAGAAACTGATAAATCGAATCCTGCTGGATTGTGGCTCCTTCGTCAACATCACGCCCATCTAGACAATGAGCCAACTCGGTATCACCACCGACCAACTCTCACAAAGCCAGCTGGTCATTCAAGGATTCAACCAAGACGGATAGTCCACCATCGGGATCATTCGTCTGAAGCTTTCCATCAGCCAGCTCGTTACGACGGTCCTCTTCCACATCATTAACTGCTAGACAACATATCGCATCCTACTGGAAAGACCATGGCTATATGAAAATGGTGTCGTGGTATCCACCTGGCACCAATGCCTCAAGTACTACGAGGAAGGCATAGAGAAGTTCATCGTCGCTAATGATAAGCCATTCAACGAGGCCAAAGCACACCTTGCTAACGCCAAGTTTTACCAGGCAAAAGACCTTGTTGCAGAAGCTCTTCCAGCTAAAGCTCCTCCAACCTAAAAAACTAAAGAGGTGAGGCGGGACAAAACACCTCCACCTCAAAATCCAGAGCAACTTTCTGGTAAGGCGATACTCGAAGTCAAGGAAGCACTGAGGTCAAGACAAAGGATGTGCACCAGTTTCAGGACGAAATCCATGTAATATACTCTGTTGCCCATCCAAGCTGTGCCTATCCTGCACCTAATACCTCAATGGCTTCGTAAACACGAAAGACAAACTCTTGCTTCAATAAAAGAAACTGCTCTACCACTGTCAGAGGGCAACGTCGTCACCTTGAAAGAAATGACATTGCCACTACTTGGTCTGCAAGCTTCAAATCCGACAAATTCTGTTGGCTTCTTCGACTCCAGTCAACTCGTGTTTAAACCAAAAGGGAGTTGGGGGAAAAACGCTGTCAAACTGTTATTCAATGCTGGCTACAACAAAGAAAGCGCCATGTATATGGGCATGCTTCCTCCAACTGCGACACCGCATAGGATGATCAAGACTCAAGCTCGTCTCTTTCAAAGTGGTGAACAAATTCTCCCGAATCGGCAAGGTATCGGCTCCAGTCAAACCCTAATGGTCATCAAGATTGCAACAAAGAAGACCTTCACCTCCAACTACATTGAGGTGAAGATGATAGATAAAGCAGCTGAAGGATCGTCAGTCTCCGATGCACGCTCTACCTACGATGTCCGTCCCAATATCAAGTCAGCCAAAAGAAGACGACGACGAGCTCAATATCGGGCCATACTCCATAAGCGAAAGAAAAGCAGTTAAAGCCGGTCAAATTCAAAGTATACATCTATATTCGAAAGACTCGGGCCAATCAAGCAAGCAAAGAGGAAGTCGGTGTTCGACCATTTGGGAATGCCAGTTAGGGATGCCATTTTGATGCCCACCCACCCACCCAAGTCGATGTGTTTCATAAGGTCTCCGAATAAATCTTTCGCGATCGATACGGGATGGCTGTCAATCATATCTCCGTTATCAAAACTGAAAACGGTGATTCTTCTACTTCGGATGACGAGTTGTAAGATGCCCTGCCTGTTCTCGAAGAAGGGGGGTAGTTCACCGTTGACAACTTAAAGGAAATCAACCTGGGCATAGAAAAGGAGCCTCGGCCTATATTCATCAGCACACTTTTGACTCCCAAAGAAGAAGCTGCATACATCAAGCTGCTCTGAGAATACAGCGTCTTCGCATGGTCCTACAAGTAGATACCAGGTCTCGATCCTAAGATCATAGTACACCAGCTCAGCGTCAAACACAGAGCTAGAATCATCAAGCAAGGATAAAGACGCTATCAACCGGAACTAGTACCCCAGATAGAAAGCAAAGTAAACAAACTCATCGAAGCCGGCTTCATCCGAGAGGTCAAGTACACAACTTGGATATCCAGTGTTGTTCCAGTCAAGAAGAAGAATGGTCAAATCAGGGTGTGCGTGGACTTCAGAGACCTAAACAATGCATGCCCCAAGGATAATTTCCCATGGCCAATCACAGAACTAATAGTGGATGCGACGACAGGCCACGAAGTGCTAACTTTCATGGATGGATCTTCAGGCTACAACCAGATCCGGATGGCGCCTAAAGACAAGGAGCTCATGGCATTCCGCACACCAAAGGGGATCTATTGCTACAAAGTCATGCATTTCTGCTTGAAAAATACAGGAGCCACCTACCAACGAGCCATGCAAAAAATCTTCAATGATATTCTTTATCAAAACATGGAGTGCTATGTCGATGACCTCGTTGTAAAGTCCAAGAAGAAGTCAGCACATCTTCAAGACCTTGAGCTGATCTTCAAATGGCTTCGAAGGTACCAACTCCGCATGAACCCACTCAAGTACATATTCAAAGTCTCCTCGGGTAAATTTCTCGGCTTCGTGGTGCGACATCGAGGTATTAAGATAGATTAATCAAAAATTGACGCTATCCGCAACATGCCTACACCAAAGATAGTGCGAGACCTCAGAGGCCTCTAAGGTCTCCTGGCGTATATCAGAAGATTCATCACCAATCTAGTCGGAAAGTGTCACCCCTTCAGTCACCTCATGAAGAAAGGAGTGTCATTCAAGTGGGACGAAGCTTACCAAGAAGCCCTCTAAAGCATCAGGGACTATCTGCTAAAACCGCCAGTTCTATCAGCCCCAGTTCAAGGAAAGCCATTGATTCTCTATATTAGCTCCCATGAACAATCCTTAGGGGCACTCCTGGCTCAAGACAATGAGCTAGGCAAGGAGACAACATGTTACTACTTGAGTTGCACCCTCGTCGACGCAGAGCTAAACTACTCCCTGATCAAGAAAGTCTATTTGGCGCTCATCTTTGCTATAAGAAGCTACGACACTACATGTTGGCTCAACCATCAGGCTCATCTTGAAAGCCGACCCCCTCAAGTACATTATGTTGAAACCAGTGCTCTCTGGACGTTTGGCCAAATGGGCGCTGCTCCTCCTTGAGTTCGACATTACCTTCGTTCCACAAAAGGCAGTCAAGGGGCAAGCTCTCGTAGACTTCCTGGCAGAATATCCTCTCCCAGCAGAATATGAACTATCAGAGGACCTCCCAGATGAAGAGGTGTTCTCCATCGACATCGCTCTCTCTTGAAGAATGTTCTTCGACGGCGCAGCAAGGCAAGACATGGCGGGGGCAGGAATCATTTTTAACACCCCGAATAATGAAATATTGTCGTTCCCATTCCTACTATCAGAACCATGCTCCAACAACGTGGTAGAATATCAAGTACTGGTCATCGGCCTCGAACTCGCCAACGATATGAAGCTTTAAGGACTTGAGATCTTCGACGACTTATAGCTTATTATCTAGCAAGTCTTGGGGGCATACGAAGTCAACAAGGAAGACCTCATGCTACTGCACACACAAGCTCTGGAACTCCTCAACGCACTCGAGGCTACTTCTATTCAGCATGTCTCCAGGAATCTCAACCAGCAGGCTTATGCACTTGCAAATTTGGCGGCTATACTCCCGTTTCTAGAAAGAAGTCAACTCATCATCCCCATTTGCAAAAGAATGGTAGTCACCAAGGAAGACATCCATGCTGGGATTCCAGGTCAAGTCAATACAGTACACGTCCTCGTGATCGAAGAGCAAGATTGGAGACAACCCTTCATGGACTATCTCATCCATAGAAGGCTCCCTGACGATCCAAAGCGCAAAGTTGATGTCCGTCGGTGATCTCTGAAGTTCTTCCACTTCAAGAATGATCTCTACCGTCGAAGCTACGATGACACACTCCTAAGATGTCTCATGAAAGAAGAAGCGGAAGCAGCACTGCAAGAAGTCCACGCTGGAATTTATGGCACGCACCAGTCCGGTCTGAAGCTCCACTTTCGCATCAAGAGGATGGGTTACTATTGGCCCATGATGATCAACGATTGCCTGGAATTCGTCAAGAAGTGCTATGTTTGTCAGCTCCATGGTAACTACATCCGACAGCCTCCAGAACCCTTGTATCCTACAATTACGTCATGGCCCTTCGACGGATGGGAACTTGACATTGTTGGTTCTTTGCCCAAGCCATCCAAACAATATCTCTACATCTTGGCAGCAACAGACTACTTCTCTAAATGGATTGAAGCAATACCATTACGAGAGGTCACCAGGCTCTCCATCATCAACTTCATCCAGAACGATATCATCTTCCGATACGGCGTCCCTCGCTATAACGTCACGGATAACAGGAAACAGTTCAAGAATGCCGCTGTTAGCCAGTTTTGTGCCAAGTTCGATATCATGCAAAGGTGCTCAACGATGTACAATGCCCCAGCCAATGGTCTAGCAGAAGCCTTTAACAAGACTCTCTGCAAGCTTTTAGAGAAAGTCATCTCGAAGTCGAAGAAGGACTGGCACGAACGCATAGGCGAAGCATTATGGGCATAGCGCACTTCCTTACGCACTCCGACGCAAGCAACTCCATACTCCCTCGTCTACGGAATAGAAGCTATTCTTCTACTCAAGCTCTAGATCCCATCACTCATGATAGCAATCCAAGAAGACCTCGTTAGCGATGATAACGCTCAACTTCGCCTGGCGAAATTGGAAGCACTAGATAAGAGATGCCTCGAAGCTCAGCAACGCCTGGAGTGCTATCAAGATAGGTTGACTCGCACCTTTAACAAGAAGATTCATTTTCGATCCTTCCAAAAGGGAAAGTTGGTGCTGGTAGTTAGGCACCCCATTATTCTCTCACAACAAAGAGGAAAAAAGTTTGACGCCAAGTGGGATGGACTGCACGCCATCAAAGAAATCTACCCCAGCGGCGCATACCTTCTCACAACGCCAGAAGGGCTCACACTCGGTCCTATCAACGACAAGTATCTCAAAAGGTACTATGCCTAAAACAAGACTACACTTCAAAAAAAAACAAACGTGAACTACGTGTGACTTGATCCCCCTCAGGGGGGTACGTAGGCAGCTTGAGAAGTCACTTCAGGTTCAGTCTGATAAAAAAAAAAGCAAACAATATTCCATGCGAACGATCCGAGAAATAGGATATTATTAAATGATACTCAAAGGAAAGCAGTACATAGCATGAGTCTGAAAAAAAAGACTATAGTGCGAAATGTCAAAACAAGATAAAACTAGTAGAGGGTATCCAAATCTCGAAGACGCTGCAACTCTAAAGGGCGAGTGGCCATGAGATCACGATGATCTGATAAGTCTGCTTGATGCTTCAAGAAGCTCGCCTTCGAAGTCCCTTCCGCAGCCTCGGCTCGCTCCAAGCGAGATTCTGCTTTCTGAAGAAAAGCTCACGCTTATTCCACCTTCTTCTGTGCCTTCGTCAAACTGGAAGTAACATCTGCAAACTGGTGCTCCGACTGACACAAACTCTTCTCGGTTTTTTCTAACTCAGAAGGAGTACTTCCCTCCAATAGAGCCCATTGGGAATGATAAGCCTTACTATCAGTCACGAGCAAGCTCATCTTCACGGCAAACGAAGAACTATCCACCTTGAACTTCGCCAAGCTCGTGCAAAACTCGGCACTATCAACAGATCACTAGTCTCAGAAAGCGCCAAAGCCTTCGTCCTGAAGCGACTCAAGCGTTGACCTGATGTACTGTCGGCAACTGTCAAGAAGGAACTCCGAAACTTTACTCCTCGGCCTAAAAATCTGGCAAGGTGCCTCAGAATACATGGGCAAAGCTTTACTCCCTGTTGCGCCTGCCACGGAAGCTATCTTCGCTAGCGAGGTCGACAAAGCTGGAGGAACAGTCGCCGCTGCCGCGCCAACCGTCTTCTTCCCCAGGCTTGAGAAAACGGCGATCGGAGTATGCCTTCTATCAACACTCAAAACCTTGACCTCCTCGTGAAAGGACAAAGCATCAACATCGATGTCATCCAGATCTTTGTCGCCACTAGGAAAGTTCTCCCCGCAAAGCCCAAGGAGGGCCAAGTCATCCATAGGGATATCTAGCCCACGCTTCCTAGGCACTTCAAGCGCAGCCTCGGCAAGGGAACGCCCTTGGCACACTTCCAAAGAATTTAGCTCACGTTTTACTACTACGATGGAGTCTGCCCAAAGAAAAAGATGCACTACTCAGCACGATGAGGCTCCTAAAAATCAAGATGGAAGCAAAAAGAAAAACTTAGCGCATACCTGCAAAGCTGGACAAAGCTATCCCGGATGGAGGGATCACCTTATCCCCCAAAAGACCAGGCTCTTTAATCAAGTCATCCTGTGCCTGGCAACGCACCCTCGAAGTCACCCCACGTGGAATACACAGCTTCCGTCTTTTAGATGGGGAACTTTCAACGACTGTCTTCTGGAGAATTGAGGGTCTGGGGGCACTCACAGGGCTGACCCCTGACACAGGAGCCAATGAAGAAACCCGAAGGGGACTGGAAAGACGGCTACAAGTTCTCTCGATCCTCTGAGCTCCTAGCCAGAGGCAGCGATCCTCCAATCCTGCCAAAGGATCGAAATTGAAGTCTTTGAATTCACTACCTGCCAATACATCAATCGGAAGGCTAGCAAGTAGTAGGGATACTTTCTCATCAATCCATTTGCAGTAACTTGGAGTCGCGGCATCCCTCGATCTCGACTTGGTCCCAGGAAAGAAGCTGCAGTCTGTCAATCGAGCATAAAGAGAAGCCCAGAGCTGATAGCTCACCTGTGGGCTAATGCGCCCCTGCAGCCGCTATGGCATACCGGGCACCTCCTACCGAAATCCCTGTTGGCGAGCAAATTGGTAAGGGAAATACTTTTCCGCCTCCACTGTGTCTCCTTGATGCCAAACCAAATAGCCTGGCCGACAACTGACCATGTTCTAGTACAAGCCGTTAGAAAGCTCCTCATTGTCATAAACCGTTGACTGCTCTAGATGTTGGGAAAAATTAATTCCCTAGATTAAAGTCTGCGCAGCAGAAGTCGGGCAGCGGTCGTAAGACCACATTACCGGGTGTGTGCTACAAGCAATTATGATTATATAATCCTATCATCTGCACATGATGCAATATTACAAACCTCTAATCGTCATTCTAACAAGATGATGCAACATACATCAGGTGATATATGCATTAAAACTTAGAACGAGCGATATAGAGATTATACCTTCGTGCAGATTTTTTCACTACGGAGGATTTTCTTCTTTGTTGGTGGAGATGGATACCGAGGCACGGATGAAGGGGTACAGATGTAGATCCACCGTTGGGTTCACCGAGTCTCGCCTCCTAGCCGCGTCCTTGTTGAGAGATCTCTGAATTCCTCTCGCTAACGAGCCTCTTCCGATGCTTGCAAAAGCCTTGAGGAAGACGAGAAAAAGAGAGGAATGGTGTACTAATTTTCGGCGCAAGAGGGGCTTGTTTCGAGCAATAAATTATAGCAAAATACCCTTTTCTTCTCTTGCACGAAATTTCCTTTCATCCTACTCTTTAGTAGCCGGCCATCGGGATTAAAAATCCCCTAGATATGGCCATCCTTATCATATCCAACCACCTAAAAAACCACCCCCTAGATTTTAGGAGGGGCGGTTTCAACTATACAACAACCCATATCTGGGGAAGGATCTTCTCAGATCCTCCCCAAATCAGGTCATGGCTGCAAATGGGGCGCCCCTAACATGAGTGGCCGGCCATTAGGGCATGCGGGGCTATTTGGGAAAAGACTAAAATGTCCCCCATGCTTCTAATGGTCGTATACTCGTGTACCGGGCTCCGATTGCGAAACCGTTTGAACCTGTAGGACACCTAGGATTTCTAGTATCCTCTTGACATGGAAATATTTTTCTCTCATCTAGTGGTGCCCTTAGTAATTTATCCATACTTAGGGGTGCCCTTAGTAAAACGAGGGGCGCCCTTAGTAAAATTTACCGAAGCAACTCTACCGAGCTCCCGTGCGATGCATGCTCGTATTGTCTGCACCTATGAGGGGTGTATTTTATGTATGCCTCTAACCACTCTGGGGGTACCCCCTGGAAGTATACTTTGTTTTTCTCTCTCTCACATTCTAGTACAAAGTACCCGTGGGATGATCGTCTTTCTAACTAAGGTAGTGCAAGTAAGGGAAGAGATGGTAGACACGATTTCGAATGTGGACAAGGTGGAACCTGCAGGGACTAGGATTCGTGGCTAATAACCAGGCCTCGACCAACACACCCTACAGGTGTTTCTGTCTGTCCTCTGAGCCCCAGTTAACTTGTGAAGCTAAATAGAGCAGGACGTAAGTTGACTTCCAATCCTCCTAGACGTATTATGTTCTCTCACATACCCCTGATCTCCGCTCAGTTACAGTAGTGTGATATCCCTCCACGTAGTGCCATGATACAACTCGAGCGGTGAAGAACACCGTCAGACTCGAGTGATCATTTGACATGGTTCCATCCAGGTAAACTAACCTCAACACACTTCCCTTTGCTTTGGCTATGCTAGGGGATCCGGTCGTTAGCTTGACTGACAACCACCAGGCCTGGTTTTAGTGCAATGTGAGTTCGACCATGGAACGCACTATCGGTTAGGATTGTGGATAACCTATAGGAGTGACATATCGATGCGACGTCAATTGAGTAACCCAATGCACCGTGGTATTGGGTCACACATAAATGGATCCCTCACACGTTGGTGCATCAAAGCACTATGCAATTGGTTAGCCCATCGGTCATGATTCCTTAGGGTTTAGGACCAATTACTCTAAGCAAAAACACGGCTTAATGCACCAGTGTCTGCTCGCTGATCTGTGCACCATGTTAGCTCCGTTCGGTCACAGTAACTGTACCTGGCAATGACCATAGTGAAGGTTCTATGCTCTGTCATTCCAATAACTTCTCACGATAGGGGAACCAGCCCTATCATAGCTGTGAACAATTTAGGTTATATGTTTCCAATTCACTAAGCTTTCCTCTTAGCAGCTCTACATAAACCATGGCTTGCTATTCTATCATAGAACACGTGATATGATCATGTACCACTAATGCAATTCTTATTCAAATACAATCTCTTTATTATTTCTCTGAATAAAAGATTTTTACAAGCTAATAACACATCAATTCCAACAATCTCCTACTTGGTCTAGCGAAGGAAAACAGTCTTGACTTCTATAGCTCCCGCATGCTGTTTGAACACCTTGCTTGGTATCGCTTTGGTGAATGGATCAACAATATTGTCTGCAGATGTTATCTGAGTCACCGCCACTTGCCCTTCCTTTTGAAACTGCCAGATCATGTGGTACTTGCGCTCGATGTGTTTCCCCTTTTGGTGGTTCCTTGGCTCCTTTGCTTATGCTACCGCTCCGCTATTATCACAATAAAGGACAATAGCTCTCTGAGCCTCTGGTACACATCCTAAGTTTATTCAGAACTTCTTGAGCCATACTGCCTCTTTTGCTGCTTCGCACACTGCTATGTATTCAATCTCAGTAGTATAGTCTGCGATGCATTTCTGCTTCACACTCTGCCAACTGACTGCTCCTCCTCCTAGAGTAAAGACAAACCCTGAAGTTGACTTTCTGGATTCCACATCTGACATGAAGTCAAAATCCATGTACCCAATCGACGTCAGGTCATATGAAGTATAAACTAACCCATAATCCCTTGTTCGATAAAGGTATTTGAGTATATTCTTCACAGAAGTTCAGTGTGCTGGACCCGGGTTTGACTGAAACTGACCCATCATGCCTACTACAAAACAGATATTCGGCCTTGTACAATGCATTGCGTACATTAGGCTACCTAACCCTGATACATACTATACCTTCTATATCTCTGTCATTTTCTCAGGTGACTTAGGACCTTGGTCCTTGGACAACTTGGTCCCCTTGCCTAAAGGCAATAGACTTTTCTTGGAGATTTGCATTGCAAACCTTGCCAGAATCTTATCTATATATGCAGCCTGTGACAGCGAGATAATTCTATTATGGCGATCTCGAGTTACCTTGATCCCCAGAACATAACTCGCTTCATCTAGGTCTTTCATGTCAAATTGTTTTGATAGCCAGGCCTTTATGGTTGACAACATTCCTACATCATTTCCAATCAGTAGGATATCGTCTACGTAAAGTATCAGATATACCTCTGTAGTTCCATCACTCCTATAAACACATGGCTCATCCTCATTTTGATCGAATCCATAGGAATGGATTGTCTGATCAAAACGAGTGTTCCAACTCCTAGATGCTTGCTTGAGTCCATAAATGGATCTTTGCAACTTGCAAATTAGGTTCTCTTGACAATCTAACTCAAAACCTGGAGGTTGCATCATATATATCCTCATCCAATTCCCTATTGAGGAAAGCTGTCTTGACATTCATTTGCCAGATCTTCCAATCGTAATGGGCTACAATGGATAAGAGGATCCGAGTAGACTTAATCATAGCTACCGGTGAGAAGGTCTCGTCATAGTCGATCCCTTCTCTCTGGGTAAAACCCTTGGCAACTAATCTAGCTTTATAAGTCTCAACGGAACCATCGAGACCTCTTTTCTTTTTATACACCCACTTACACCCAATCGGTTTAATATTGGGTGTAGGTGTAACAAGAGTGCAAACAACATTTTGGGATATTGATGCAATTTCTTCCTCTATGGCTTTTTGCCAGTTTATTCTATTAGAAGTTTCCACTGTCTCGTTATAGGTCAAGGGATCATCCTCATGATACTCTGGATTAACAATAGGGTTTCTCTATAGTATATTTCAGGAGCTCTGATGATTCTCCCACTGCGACGAGGAAGTAGTTCAAAGTGAGTAGGTTCTACAGAATCTGGTATATCAAGGTCTGCTCTAGTATCCTGTACTATACTCTCGAATCTAGCATTTGATCTAGTACTTAGTAGTTCCTCAAGAACCACCTTACTAGTCGGTTTTGTGGTCTATTATGTAGTCCTGCTCTAGGAAAACAGCATTCATTGAAATGATTACCTTCTTTTCCACATGGTCATAGAATAGACCATCTTTGGTCCCTTTGGGGTAGCCTATAAACAAACACACCTTTTTTTTGCCTCCATCTTATCCCTCTTGTCCTTCTGCACATGTGCTGGACAACCCCATATTCTGAGATATTGTAGTGATAGCTTCTGCTGCGACCACATTTCCCTAGGAGTTTGAGGCACTGACTTGGGTGGGACAAGGTTTAAGATGTATGCTGCTGTTTCTAAGGCATAACCCCAAAATGTGGTTGGTAAACTAGCATAACTCATCATGCTTCAGACCATGTCTAGTAAGGTCCTATTCCTTCTCTCGAAGACCTCGTTCTGTTGTGGTGTACTAGGAGCAGTTAACTTGGAGCTGATCCCATAAATTCGTCCGATAGGTATTCACCACCTTGATCTGATTGAAGGGTTTTAATACATTTACCCGTCTGCTTTTCTACTTCAACCCTGAATTCTTTGAACATGTCAAAGGATTCTGACTTCCGTTACATTAGGTAAACATGGCCGTATCTAGAGTAATCATCACTAAGCATGATGAAATACTCATAGCCTCCTATCGCTCTGACACTAATGAGTCCATAGACGTCGGAGTGTATTAATTCCAACACATCAGTGGCTCTTACCCCTGATCCTTTAAAGATTCTTTTGGTCATCTTGCCCTTCAAACAAGACTCACAGGTAGGAAGGATCTCTGAGGGATCTATTTCCAGAAGCCCGACCTTCACTAATCTATGAATCCTATCTAAGGCTATATGACCTAATCTCAAATGCCATAACAGTGTTTGGTTATCCAAAGGATTTTTATGTTTAGATGAGTTATTAATTTCGAAAGATGTTGCTGTTATGTTATTTATTTCTGGATTTAATGTGTAGAGACCATTCTGAACTATTCCTCTTACTATAAAATTCCTATTCAGTTTAATAGACACTCCATGTGCATCAAATAGAACTGAATAGTCTTTATTAACTAAAGAGAAAAAAGAAATTAAATTGCGTCTCAAGGACGGTACAAATAATACGTCTCTTAACATTATTATTCGATCAGAAAATCTAAGACTAACATCTCCTACAGCTTCAGCAGCTGCAACCGCATCAGTTTCCATACTCAGGATCACTTCTCCATCAAGCAGCCTTCTGCTCTCCTAAAACCCTTGTAATGAATTACAGACATGGTTAGAGGACATAGAGTCCACAATCTAGGAAGCAAAAGATCTACCGCTTGAAAGAAGTGTTTCAACTACTAAGAGTTGAGGTTTACCTGCTTCAGCACGTTGAGGCTTCTTGCAGTCCTTCTTCCAATGTTCACTCTCACCACACCTAAAGTACTTGGTGCTTGGCTTTGTAGCCTTCTTAGATCCAGATGTTCCCACATTGCTCTGCACAGGAATTGACTTGGGCTTTTTCTTTGATTTGCTCTTCTGAGTTTGCTCCGTTTCAACGAGGATCTGTGTTGCACAGAAAGTGCTTCGCCCTTGTATTTGAAACCATCCTCAGTAGCCTGGAGAGCTCCAAGAAGCTCCGTATTTGTTATTTTCAACTTATTTAGATGAAAATTTGTGACAAAGCCTTCAAAGGCTCCAGATAGAGATACAAGAAAAATGTCCGTCATTGGCTTGTTCTCTAGCACAATGTTCATGGCAGCCAGCTCGTTCTGGAACCCAAACATTTTGAGCATGTGTTCCCGAACTGGCGTACCACTAGATATTTTAGTACTAACTAGCTTCTGGACAGTGAGGTATCGAGTGACTCGACTGTGACCCTCAAACATTTTCTTGAGGTACAACATCATGTTAGAAGCGTCGAGCATTTTCTCGACTTGCTTCTGTAGAGTTGTTTGCAAAGAGGCTATTATATAGCATTTGCACATCTCATTCACCTCTTTCCAGTCATTATATTCCTTTTGTTGTGCCTCTGTTACATTTGGACCTGGTAGGTCTGGCTCAAACATCGTCAGTGCCATTGTGTGTTTACCTATCCTCAAGACCAATATCAATTTGTGTTTCCAATCCTCATAGTTGGGACCCGTTAGGTTGTTATCACTGAGGATAGCTGAAAGGGGATCTAACTTTGTCATCTGTTGATAAACAAACGACAGTGTATAAGAATGCATTATTAACATTATTTTATAGATTTTTAAAATAATTTAATTAGAACTACACGTCAATGCATACCCTCAAGGCAAGAACATTTATATAGATTAATTAACCATGTATGCGAGCTCTGGGATCCAGATGTACCCACCTTGGGGTAGTGTACACCGTCGCCTCCTCATATCGGAACTCAAGGATCCAATCCAAATCTGTACTCTAATGGGTTATGATGGACCATGGTTCTTTTGGCCAAAGCTACGTGGTCCAAGTGCGAAGCTACAAGATACCACGATGTACTTCAAATACTTCTCCAAAAGCCTAGGAGATTACGAACCGAGAGTTCATGCGGCCCCCACTTTGGTGGAAAAAGCGCTTCTCTCCTCAACACATAACCCCCTTATCCCTAAGGAGATCACTTGGTATCCGTTGTAGAAGAGAACATAACCCTCACCCACAGGTATTATGGATAATGCCCTCCCCACCTGGATTCCTTATGATTGGCTGTGGTGGCCAAGGAATTCTCAAAAGCCCCTTATGTATCCTTTTTATCTAGAGGGTAATTTTAATGCAAGTGATAGTGCAATCTAAGGTAGCGACCACCTATACACTAGACCCTAGTCTAACCGTGATCCCACTGGGGTACCGAACTCCTATAGAATATTAGTGATTCCAGAGCATTATAGTCCCTGTCCCATGGAGTTACTTTGGCTTTGACCTTTCATTACCATAAGAGTCACATTACATGCCCTAGAATTCCCGATATCCCACGGAAGCTCTAATCCATTTTCATCGTTTTCCTGTAAATGAAAAAAATATCCTGCTCTGAGCAATTGCTCGTTCAGGCACAATTTCCTAGAAAAATAAAAAAAAACCTATCAGAGAGCCCTGGGAAATCGAGGATGACAAACCCATCCTCGCCCATAATGGCCTAATATACCATCTACAGAGAACTAAAAATTAAAACACATTCATTCACATAATCTGGGTCCGACCCCCAGATGCGCAAATCAATTTCAGCATTTTATTTTTCAGAGCGGCACCTGCAGAAAACTCATACAAACATATATATATATATATATATATATATATATATATATATATATATATATATATATATATATATATATATATATATATATATATATATATATACACATATACATGCATGATACGAAGCGAACCCGATGATGAACTATCCTTTCATGTGCGTATGATTGGATTCGATGAGAATCTTATCATATACCACACACCCGAACGCTGGATCTGATACCAGTTGTTGGAAAAAATTAATTCTCTAGATCAAAGTCTGCGCAGTGGAAGTCGGGCAGCGGTCCTAGGACCACGTTACCGGGTGTGTGCTACAAAAAATTCTTATTATATAATCCTATCATCTGCACATGATGCAATAGTACGAAACCCTAATTGTCATTCTAATGAGATGATGCAACATACATCAGATGATCTATGCATTAAAACTTAGAATGAGCTATATAGAGATTATACCTTCGTGCAGATTTTTTCACTGCGGAGGATTTTCTTCTTTGTTGGTGGAGACGGATGCCGATGCACGGATGTAGATCCATCGTTGGGTTCACCGAGTCTCACCTCCTAGCCGCGTCCTCATTGAGAGATCTCTGAATTCCTCTCGCCAACGAGCCTCTTCCGATGCTTGCAAAAGCCTTGAGGAAGACGAGAAAGAAAGAGAAATGATGTGCTGATTTTCGGCGCAAGAGGGGCTTGTTTCGAGCAATAAATTATAGCAAAACACCATTTTCTTCCCTTGCACGAAATTTCCTTTCATCCTACTCTTTAGTAGCTGGCCATCGGGATTAAAAATCCCTTAGAAATAGTCATCCTTATTATATCCAACCACCCGAAAAACGCCCCCTAGATTTTAGGAGGGGCGGTTCCAACTATGCAACAACCCATATATGGGGAAGGATCTTCTCAGATCCTCCCCATATCAAGTCATGGCTGCAAATGGGGCGTCCCTAACATGAGTGGCCGGCCATTAGGGCATGCGGGGCTATTTGGGAAAAGACCAAAATGCCCCCCATGCTTCTAATGGTCGTGTACTCGTGTACCGGGCTCCGATTACGAAACCGTTCGAACCTATAGGACCCCTAGGATTTCTAGTATTCTCTTGACATGGAAATGTTATTCTCTCATCTAGAGGTGCCCTCAGTAATTTATCCATACTTAGGGGTGCCCTTAGTAAAATAAGGGGTGCCCTTAGTAAAATTTACCGAAGCAACTCTACCGAGCTCCCGTGCGATGCACGCTCGTATTGTCTGCACCTATGAGGGGTGTTTGATATTTTACGTAGACCTCTAATCACTCTGGGGTTGCCCCCTAGAAGCATACTTTGTTTCTCTTTCTCTCTCACGTTCTAGTACGAACCACCCGTGGAATGATCGTCTTCCTAACTAAGGTAGTGCAAGTAAGGGAAGAGATGGTAGACACTATTTTGGATGTGGACAAGGTGGAACCTGCAGGGACTAGGATTCGTGGCTAACAACCAGGCCTCGACCAACATACCCTACAAGTGTTTCTGTCTGTCCTCTGAGCCCCGGTTAACTTGCGAAGCTAAACAGAGCACGACGCAAGTTGACCTCCAATCCTCCTAGACTTATTATATTCTCTTGCATACCCCTGATCTCCGCTCAGTTACAGTAGTGTGATATCCCTCCATATAGTGCCATGATACGACTCGAGCGGTGAAGAACACCGTTAGATTCGTGTGATCATTTGACATGGTTCCATCCAGGTAAACTGACCTCAACGCACTTCCTTTTGCTTTGGCCAAGCTAGGGGATCCGGTCGTCAGCTCGACTGACAACCACCAGGCCTGGTTTTAGTACGATGTGAGTTCGACCATGGAACGCACTACCGGTTAGGGTCGTACATAAATGGATCCCTAACACGTTGGTGCATCAAAGCACCATGCAATGGTTAGCCCACCGGTCTGTTGGAAATAAATCCATGGTAGAGGCCCGCAGTGGAAGCAATAGGAAGGTCCGAAGACTGTGAGCGGTGTGCGTTATATATCAAAAATTTCATCGAAACGATCTACATATGCGTGTATGAATCTAGCATGGCATCTACGCGAACCCCTAACGACGATCTATCGTGAAAGAACAATCTAGCATGCATGCATATTCTATCTATGCTAGATCTATATGTTGGAGATCATACCTGCGTGCGGATTCTTTCACCGTGACAAATTTCTTCTTTATCGATGGAGACGGGCTCGGATCTGCTCGATATAGCTTCGGTGCGACGGCCATAACTTTCTGCTCCGAACTCCGATTGAGCTGAAATTTGTACTATAAGTAGCCAACTTCGAGACACAACTTTTGCAATAAGTTGCACGTCATTTGGACTTCTGTAGATCCCGGAATCATAGAAACAACGCTGATTTTATGTGCAGATTCTAGACAGTAAAAGGTTGCGGGAGATGCCTTCTAGTTCACCCGATCTCTTACAATGCACGGCACCTCGTCTATGGATCTCTGAGTGCCTCCATACGACGAGCCTTCTCCTTCTACAAAACACTACATGAGAAAGACGAGTCGACATCTAATGGCGCAAGCGAGGGGAAGAGACGAGAGAGGAGAGGAGAAGAGAGCTAGGGTGAGATCTAGGGAGGGGGGTCGGTTTTTTATCATCATATGGCCGGCCCCCTATAGCCCCTTATATAGGGCCGGCCTACCCCCTTGGATAAGGGTGCAAGGGGATAATAACCTTCCACAATTATCTCTCTATTATCACCCTTTTATCTCTCCATCTCTTTATCCGTTTTTCCACTTTTAGGGCTTGTTTTGACTAATTCAAAACCCCTGTGTTTATCCCTATGGCCAGCCCTATCATTGGGGATTCTCATCCCTATAATATAGGGGTCGGCCTTGCATGGGTCTTCCACAGCTAGGGTCGGCCACTAGTGAGGCTTGACAGTGCGTGTTTTTACTAAAACGCCCTTATGTCTCAAATTGACCATTTCTAGTGTGCGAGAATTAGCGACTCTTCCTTAAGTGATCTTGACAAGTTACTTTACTATTAACTGAGGTCACCGGAGGGTGCCCCTAGTAAAGTCAATCAGTCAACTCGCAACATGTCCCGGTGCATCACACCCATGTAGCAAAGTTCACTTATGGCGAGGGATAACTACACGCGTCTTTGCACTAACCTAGGGTTTCCCCTTAGTGCACATATGTAGCTACGCATCTACCGTGCACTAGTGCAAAAGCACTCATGGAGTGTATGCTTGGACTTCTCGCTTCCTCTAACTACATTCTGTGTTTCGATGAGATGGTATAAGAACCATACATAATGTCGATAAGGTAGAACCTTCAGGGACCAGGGTTCATGGCTTCCAACTCAGACTCGATCGACACACTACCCGAGTGTACCATCGATCCTCTGAGTTGAGTTAACCTGCGTAGCCACCTAGAGTGCGATGCAGGTTGCACTCCAATTCCTCCGGACTTACTATGTTCTCCCTCATACCCCTGCTCTCCGCTTAGTATGGTAAACCCGCTGTCCCTCCATCTGGTGCAATGATGCAACTCGAGCGGTGGAGATTACCGTCAGACTCGAGTGCTCATGACTCAGTTTCTTCCAGGTTGACCACATACATTGTACCTCCGATTACTCTTCTGAGCAACCGGATCCGTCACCAGTCCAACTGATAACCACCTGGCCAGGGTTTAATACGACGTAGGTCAAACCAAGGAACGCACCTCCCGTTAGGGGTGTGGATAGCCTGCAGGAGTGACATGCTGATACAATGCCAGCCGGGTAACCCAGTACACCGTGGTTTTGGATCACGGCATCCGGATCCTCACACATTGGTGCGCCAAAGCACCACACAACTGGTTAGTCCACCAGACATAGTTCCTCAGGGTTTATGACCGTTTTACCCTAAGCAGAAACACGGTTTAGTGCACCGGTGTCTGCTCACCGATCTGTGCACCGTATTGGTTTCGTTCGGCCATAGACACTGTGCCTGGTAATGACCGTGGTGGAGACACCCACGCTCTGTCATCCCAATAGCTTATTCTGATAGGGCGACCAACCCTAATCAGAGCTGCGAACGTATTTAGGTTACATGAGACCAGTCCCTTGAGTCTCCCACTCAAGTGGATTACCATGTAGCCATGACTCTCTATTCTATAATCAGAACACGTACTAAGGTACGTACCAATATGCAATCCTATACTATCAACTATACATAGCTAAACTATAGGTTTTTACGAGCTATAGACCTCACCAATTCTAACAATCTCCCACTAGGTCTAACGAGGAATAACGGTGTTGAGCTCTGTAGCTTCTACATGCTGACCAAAAGCCTTTGCAGGAATTCCCTAAAGGAATTGGCAACATTGTCTGTAGATTCTACCTCAGTACCGCTACTTGCATTTCCTCCTATAACTGTCAGATCAAGTGGAGTTTGTACTTAATGGGTTTCCCCTCACGGTGGTGCCTAGTCTCCTTGGACCTTGCTTACCGCTCTTCTGTTGTAACAACAGATAACTGAGCCTTTGGTACGCGTCCCAAGTTCTCTAAGAACTTCCTAAGGCTTACCACCTGATATACTACCTCGCACGCAACAACATGCCAAGCCTCTGTGGTGGAGTCTGTGATGCACTCTTGCTTCACACTCTACCAACTACCGCTTCTAATCCCAAGATAAAAATAATCCCTGAAATCGATTCTCTGGATCACACATCTGACACCAAAGTCAGATCCTGTGTGTCCAATCGATATCAGGACCTGTGAAGTGTATGCTAACTCACAATCCTTACTAAATGAGGATTTCTGAGTATACCCTTCACATCGGTCGAGAGATCTGGACCTGGGTTTGACTGAAATCGACCCATCTTCCTGTTGCGCAATAGATATCTAGCCTCGTAAACCGAATCTGGCTAGAATCTTATCTTCATGCGTAGCCTGTGACAGCAAGAGAATCTTACTCTGGTAATCTCGAGTTACCTTGATTCCCAGAGCATAACTTGCCTCACTAGGGTCTTTCACATCGAGTTGTGATGACTACAAACCTTTACCGTAAACAATATACTTACATTATTTTCAATCAGTAGAATATCGTTAACGAAAAGTACTAAATATACCCTTGTAGCTATTTCACCTTTCTTGTACCAACTTGGTTTATCCTCATTCTGATCAAATCCGTGTGAGCGGATTCTCTTGATCAAAATAGACATTCCATCCTGGATGCTTGCATCAGTCTATAAATGGACCGTTGCAACTTGCATTCCAAATCTTCCTAACCTACTGACACAAACCTGGGGCTACATCATCCATATGTCCTTTCCAAATTCCCGTTAGGGAATAACTATCTTGACATTCATCTACCAGATCTCCCAACTATAATGGGCTGCGATGGATTAAGAGGATCCGAAATAGACTTAGGCATAGCTACCAGTGAGATGGTTTTGACATAGTCAATCCCTTCTCTTTTGGTAACTAATCTAGCTACTTAAGTCTTAACCGGGTGCTCTTCTTATACACCTCCTACACCCCGAAGGGTGATAGTGTTATAAGTGTCAAGAATGTTCCAAGCGACATCGATGCATGCTTGCCTCCATGGTCTTTTGTCAGTAAGAGCTGTCGGAAGCTCCCACTACTTTTTCGTAGCTCTAGGGTTCATCCTCCTGAAACTCTGGATTAACTATCGAAGTTTCTTCATAGTATCTTTCAGGAGCTCTGATGGTCCCACAACGATGAGGTGGTGGTGGTACAAAGTGAATCGTTTCTACAGTACCTGGTATACTAGTTTCTTGTATCATCTACTCCCACTACGTTTTTCAGATGCGCACTCTCTACCAGTACCCAGTAGTTCACCCAGAACTACCTTACTGATAAACTTATGGTCTATAATATAATCTTGGTCTAGGTAGATGGTGTTCGTAGAAACGATTACCTTCCAAACCTCAAGATCATAAAACAGTTCACCTTATGCCTCCTAAGGGTAACCTATAAACAGATATACCTGAAACTACATCTCCATCTCATCCCTCTTGTCCTTTTGCACAAGTGCAGGACAACCCTATATCTCGAGACACTATAGTGTCAGCTTTCGCTTAGACCATAGCTCTCTATAGGTCTGAGGCACTGATCTAGATGAGAGATAGTTTCAGATATAAGCTATTGTTTTAAGGTGCAACCCCACTAAAGGTGGGTAGTACACTTGGCGATATTCATCACACTACGGACCATGTCAAACAGAGTCCGATTCCTTCTCTCGGAGACTTCATTTTGACATGTCATCCTTGGAGCATTTAACTGGAAGATAATCTCATGCTCCCTAGGGATCCTATGGAACTCGTCCGATAGTGACTCATTCCTTCGATTAAATCGAATAGTCTTCTATCGTCTGGACGCTCTTGGAACCATAGACGTCAAAATTAACTAACACCAATTCCTTAGTGGCCCTTTTAGTTATTCAGCCTTTCAGATAACACTCATAGGTTAGAAGGATCTC
Organism: Chamaelirium japonicum; assembly: GCA_947650365.1. Taxonomy (NCBI): domain Eukaryota; kingdom Viridiplantae; phylum Streptophyta; class Magnoliopsida; order Liliales; family Melanthiaceae; genus Chamaelirium; species Chamaelirium japonicum. The sequence goes on from OX393554.1 coordinate 6,256,121, forward strand.
CGATGAATCTATGAATAGAAACTCGGCCTTCTGTTACCTCTAAATTTATCTGAGGCAAAATATCTAAGTCAGAGGGGTCACAAATGGGGTAGATCCTCCGAAGGATATAGATAAATTTCAATTAGACGCTGCAGCTGTCATGAAATCTATTTCCGAATTAAGATTAAATACAAAGAGATTTTTCTGATCTATTCCTCTAAAAATGAAGCTATCAATTTAGTTTAAGATACACACCTACGGTGCTGTCTAAAACTAAAAACTTTATTTACCAAAGAGGAAACAAAACTACATCTCTAAAAATCAAAATCCATGTTTCGAAAAAACTAAGACAATCATATCTAACAGCTTCCGCAGCGGCTTATGGCATCAGTACCTATGTTAGGATTACTTCACTATAAAGTAGCCTTCTGCTTTCCTTGAATCTCTGTAGACCCAAAGTCTATATTCCAAGAAGCATAAGAACCGCTACTAGATAGTGACTCAACTCCTAACACCATGAGGCCATACTCAATCTTCAAATACCCCCTTCACTTGCTAAAGCGGAAACACTTCCATCCTTAGCGTTACCAGACTTAGGAGTCCACACCAGTTTCTGCACTAGAATAGTTTTTGATCTCTTATAAGTTACTCCCTTTGGTCCTTATATAGAAGACCTAGGTTAAGCACTAAAGGCATTGCCTTTAATCTTGATCCCATCCTTTGTTTCTTGGAAATCTCCTTAGAAGTTTTGCGTTTGTCATCTCTAACTTGTTAAAGCTAAAGTCTCTGACAACGCCTTTGAAGGTTCCAGACAAGGATGCAAGACAGACGTTTTCCACCACCTCGTCATCTGGCACCATGTCTTTGGAATCTAGTTCGATCTGGAACTCAAAGATGTGTTCCCGAACAAGCATACCCTCTGACATCTCGGTACCGACAAGTTTCTTGGTGGATAAGCGATGAGTCTACCGACTTCGCCTTCCAGACATCTTATGCAAGTAAAACTTTATTAGAGAAGATTCGGCATATCTTTGACTTGCTTCTAAAGAGTTGTCCGCAAGTCTGCTATAACATAGCACTTGCACATCTCCTTAGACTCTTGCTAGTCGTCATATGCCCTAGTTAGTGCCCTAGTAATACCTGGACCCATTAGGTCTAGTACATGGATATTTAGATTGGAAGCCAATGTACGTTTACTACCCTATGCATAAACTAAAGATAGCGCTTCCGCTCTACGTAGTTAGAGACCCGATAACTGGTTCTCTTATGGGATAGCGGATAGGGGAACTATATGGTTGAATGAAAATGAATGCAAAATAACTTATTTTATAGATTTTGAAAATAAGCTAATTATATCCAAATGCCAACGCTACCCTCATAGCGAAGACACCTCTATGGATTAATTAACCATGTATGTAAGATCTCGGAATCGACTACACCTGCCCTAGGGGGCATCATGCAGCGTCAATCCGCTTACACAGGCCTTTCCTTGACCCTATCCAAATCTGCCAACTAAGGGCTTTGATGGACCATGGTTGTCCTTTTGACTAGTGCCACGTGATCCCCATTGTCTGAGCAACGAATGCCTCACGTCCACTTCGGATGCTTACCCACAAGCCTAGGTAGTTACGACATGGGAGTTCATGCGGCCCCCACTAGGGTGGGATGAAAAGCCCTTCTCTTCTCACCCCGTAACCACCATATCCCAAAGGAGACTGCTAAGTCATCTGGCATGGAAAAACCATAACCCTCACCCTAGGGGGTGTCGAGCTACGCCCTTCCACCCAGACACAGAGCAGTTGGTTGTGGAGGCCAGAGGATCTCGACAAATCCTCTTACACATCCCTTATTATAGTTGAGGGTTATTTAATGCAAGTATGAGTGTACTCTAAGGTCACGACAACCTATACACTAGACCCTGGTCATACCGTGCTCCCACTAGCGTTTCAAGCCTTTCGTGAAGCATTAATCGATCTCGGAATATCATAGTCCCTGCCTCGAGTAGATTTCTCCACTCAAGGGTCACATTACATATCCCAAGAACATCGATGCTCTGCAAACCTAGCTATCACGCTAATGCTCTGGAGCTTAGCCTAAGGTCAGACTTACAGGAAAGGTCTTCCACTACCATGGCGCTTCGCTTATAAATTTGACGAATGATGTCATAGTTGAATTCCAACTCATTCTAGGTTTCGATGCTGGCCAAATAGGCACACCCGACTAATCGGGTGTTGACCTAATAGTGGCATAACCAAATGTGAGAAATTCTTGCTATCATCAAGGGTCAATTAAATAATAGGCGTCACTAGTGGAATCCTATCATAATAAGGTCGCTAGGACCCGAGGGGAAAGGGCATCCCTCTAACACAGATAATTAAATTATCGCATCGGGGTTCTCTACAGAAATATAAAGAACTACGGAAAGAAACAAGCACACAACTGAATCAAGTTCAGGATCCGACCCCTGAACCTGACTGGCACAGCGTAGGCTCTCTGTCTCCTTCGCAAGGTTTCTCGATCCGGTGCAAGCCTCTGTATACGATCTCCTGACGCTTTCTGCCCTTTACCGTCATCGTGTACGCTTCGCCGGATCGCCATCATCCTCCAAGGTTTCGCTCGTCCTCCCAGTGGTGGATTTCCACGGCAAGTCCTCCTCTTCAATCTGTAGCCGAAAAAGCTCTAGTACGCTTCGAGCAAGTGCTCGCTCGTACATAATTTCCTAGAACAAAAAAGAAAACAAACCTAGCAAAAAGCCTGGGAATCAAGGGTGGTCAACTTCTACCACTTGCCGGACTATGGATCTAAAATCTATCCACACACAGAAGAAAAAACATCCAGACATATTTGCTAACACGGGGTCCGACCCCCGGTAGCAAGCAATCACATATCCAGAATTAATTTTAGAAGCGGCGCCCTACAAGAACAATTCATAGAACATACAATCTATACTATGCATGATCTACTCGTAGAACCCCGATGGTGGCACATACTATTCATGTGCGCACATGACGATTTCATGAAAAATATGAAACGCACACCACTAGTGTGCTCTGATACCAATTGTCGGAAATATATCCATGGTAGAGGCCCACAGCGAAAGCAACAGGAAGGTCCGAAGATCGTGAGCGGTGTGCGTTACATATCAAAATTTTCATCGAAACGATTTACATATGCGTGTTTGAATCTAGCATGGCATCTACACGAACCCCTAACGACGATCTAACGTGAAAGAACAATCTAGCATGCATGCATGTTCTATCTATACTAGATCTATATGTTGGAGATCATACCTGCGTGCGGATTCTTTCACCGTGACAAATTTCTTCTTTGTCGATGGAGACGGGCTCGGATCTGCTCAACATAGCTTCGGTACGATGGCCATAACTTTCTGCTTCGAACTCTGATTGGTCTGAAATTTGGACTCCAGGTAGCCATCTTTGAGACGTAACTTTTGCATCAAGTTTTATGTCGTTTGGACTTCTGTAGCTCCCGAAATCATAGAAATAATATTGATTTTTTGTGCAGATTCTAGACAGCAAAAGGTTGCGGGAGATGCCTTCTAGTTTACCCGATCTCTCACGATGCACGGCACCTCGTCGATGGATCTCTAAGTGCCTCCATATGACGAGCCTTCTCCTTCTACGAAACACCATGCGAGGAAGACGAGTCACCATCTAATGGCACAAGCGAGGGGAAGAGACGAGAGAGGAGAGGAGAAGAGAGCTAGGGAGAGATCTAGGGAGGGGGGTCGGTTTTTCATCATCATATGGCCAGCCCCCTATAGCCCCTTATATAGGGCCAGCCTACCCCCTTGGATAAAGATCCAAGGGGATAATAACCTCCCATAATTATCTCTCCATTATCATCCTTTTATCTCTCCATCTCTTTATCCGTTTTCCCACTTTTAGGGCTTATTTTGACCAATTCAAAACCCCTGTGTTTATCCCTATGGTCGGCCCTATCATTGGGGATTCTCATCCCTATAATATAGGGGCCGGCCTTGCGTGGGTCTCCCACAGCTAGGGTCGGCCACTAGTGAGGCTTGACAGTGTGTGTTTTTACTAAAACGCCCTTATGCCTCAAATTGACCATTTCTAGTGTGCGAGACTTAGCGACTCTTCCTTAAGTGATCTTGACAAGTTACTTTACTATTAACTGAGGTCACCGGAGGGTGCCCCTAGTAAAGTCAACCAGTCAACTCGCAACATGTCTTGGTGCATCACACCCATATAGCAAAGTTTACTTATGGCGAGGGATAACTACACGCGTCTCTGCACTAATCTAGGGTTTCCCCTTAGTGCACATACGTAGCTACGCATCTACCGTGCACTAGTGCAAAGCACTCACGGAGCGTATGCTTGGACTTCTCGCTTCCTCTAACTACGTTCTGTGTTTCGATGAGATGGTATAAGAACCGTACATAATGTCGATAAGGTAGAACCTTCAGGGACCAGGGTTCATGGCTTCCAACTCAGACTCGATCGACACACTACCCGAGTGTACCATCGATCCTCTGAGTCTGAGTTAACCTGTGTAGCCATCGAGAGTGCGACGCAGGCTGCACTCCAATTCCTTCGGACTTACTATGTTCTCCCTCATACCCCTGCTCTCTGCTTAGTATGGTAAACCCGCTGTCCCTTCATCTGGTGCCATGATGCAACTCGAGCGGTGGAGATTACCGTCAGACTCGAGTGCTCATATGACTCGGTTCCTTCCAGGTTGACCACATACACTGTACCTCCGATTACTCTTCTGAGCAACCGGATCCGTCACCAATCCAACTGATAACCACCTGGCCAGGGTTTAATACGACGTAGGTCAAACCAAGGAACGCACCTCCCGTTAGGGGTGTGGATAGCCTGCATGAGTGACATACTGATGCAACGCCAGCCGGGTAACCCAGTACACCGTGGTTTTGGATCACTGCATCCGGATCCTCACACATTGATGCGCCAAAACACCACACAACTGGTTAGTCCACCAGACATGGTTCCTCAGGATTTAGGACAGTTTTACCATAAGCAGAAACACGGTTTAGTGCACCGGTGTCTGCTCACCGATCTGTGCACCGTGTTGGTTTCGTTCGGCCACAGACACTGTACCTGGTAATGATCGTAGTGGAGACACCCACGCTCTGTCATCCCAATAGCTTATCCTGATAGGGCGACCAACCCTACTCAGAGCTGCGAACGTATTTAGGTTATATGGGACCAGTCCCTTGAGTCTCCCACTCAAGTGGATTATCATGTAGCCATGGCTCTCTGTTCTATAATCAGAACACGTACTAAGGTACATATCAATATGCAATCCTATACTATCAACCATACATAGCTAAACTATAGGTTTTTACGAGCTGTAGACCTCACCAATTCTAACACGGTCATGATTTCTCAGGGTTTAGGACCAACTACTCTAAGCAGAAACATGGCTTAATGCATCAGTGTCTGCTCACTGATCTGTGCACCATGTTGGCTCCGTTCGGTCACAGTAACTGTGCCTGGCAATGACCATAGTGAAGGTTCGATGCTCTGTCTTTCCAATAACTTCTCACGATAGAGGAACCAACCCTATCATAGCTGTGAACAATTTAGGTTATATATTTCCAATTCACTAAGCCTTCCTCTCAGCAGATCTACATAAACCATGGATTGCTGTTATATCATATAACACGTGATATGATCACGTACCACTAATGCAATTCTTATCCAAATACAATCTCTCTATTATTTCTCTGAATAAAAGATTTTTACAAGCTAAGAACACATCAATTCCAACACTAGAGGCATAATTGAGTGCTCTGATATAAACTCGAAGTTCGTGCCTCCCATCTTCCTCAAATGAGTTCGAGCACACTTCTTCGGGCTTTCCCAGCTAATGAGGGCATTCAGGATCCCCCCTATGCCCGGCAAGAACGGCAAATCTGCTGGGTGCCCGCGTCTAGTGAATATCCCCTTCGGAAAATGAAGGGCAACCCAGCCGTACAAGTAGTACAGGGGACCATAGGAGTTGGATTGTCCGACTTCCCTTTTGGCATTTTTCGAGATAGATAAGCTCCAATACGTGCCACTAAGCCCCTGGTATAAGGCGTACGAAATAGCTAGTGCCAGGTTGAACAGCTCTCCCCTCGCCATCCGGGACGCTACAAGAAAAGTCCCAGGATGGATGGCTTCACCAGTACAAGGAAGCACGAATCAACAAAGGAAAATGGCCAACCCAGCAGCTCGATAAACGGCTCGCCACTCCTCATTGTCGGGCTCCAAACCAAGAACCTCCCATGGGCTTCATTTTTCCCACCATTAAATGCTTCACTCAGGCTAGAGACTCAATTGGCCTGATGAAGGATAGCAGTTGAGGCTTCTTTATCTGGGCGATTCTCCACATTGGGTGAGCAGAAGGGGCAGGAAACCGGTACTCACCCCTAAACCAAAAATCTATCCACGACGAATGACGAACCCGATCCGATTGATCTCACGCCGCAATGATGGCATACGCCTTGAATAAAAGAAGACAATAACTCAGGGAGAAACTGGCATCCATTAAGTCCTTCAGAGCCGACACCTCCTCTTGATAGTAATTCCGCACCTTAGGGCATCCGGTGACGATGTGAACATCACAGAGAGAAATCCCTATCTCTCCCACTCCAGTAAGAAACGTGTTGGTATCTGGGCACCAAAGTTCGCAGAGAGCTCGGTACATCCTCTCAGGACGACTGTACTCCCGGCGAGCTGGTGCTAGGAACTTTGCCAACAGTTTCGTCTTAGACTCCGCTCCGAAAACTTCTAAAAGCTCGCACACCCACTCGCGAAAGCCACAAAGGTACTGAACGTCCCTACGAGGCCAGGAGTCTACACCCCATCGAGTCAAATGAGAACAGATCTTTGAGGCCACTACCGGTGTAGGCACAAAATCTTTAATGCAGTGATGGAAGGGCAGACTCAAACTCGGACGAAGAAGCTTTATTGAGATCGCCTCATCAGTATAAACATTCTCGCTCAGTTTCAACATTCCATAATTCACATCAGCAACTCCACCTTCTGTGATACGTTCAGGAATAGAAATCCGGAGCATCGACAGACGATTATCCCTCTTCGAAGAACAGCAGCGGCGCACTCGAGTAAGAGGGAAGCAAAGGTACTTACTCCTGTCGGAGAAGTCCTCAGCAATCCATCCCAGGGAAACCAAACCCTCGAAAGCTTGAACCCTGAAAGAATACAAGAAAAGACGAGTCAAGTCCAATAAAAGCAATCTAAGACCAAAGTAAAGCCAGTCAAGACCAGGAAGGAAGCGCAAAAAAAAAAAAACAGACAGAGGGACTACGGCCCTAAACAGAGCCGCAGCCCCTTCATCAGAACCCATGTGAGGGCCACAGGCTACAAACCCGAGGGGCCCGCAGCCCCCTTCTCCGACCCGGTCGGGGCCCGCCCGACTCGGCCCCGCACGATACTAGCCAACCTGTGCCTACACCGCAGCCCGATGCCGCTGTTGCGCCCGCGCCTGGCCTCCGCGTCCCGCAGGCCACCGCCACCGCCGCTTCCACCTCCGCGAGCCAGAGAAGAAGAAAGAAGAAGAATAAGAAGAGAAAGAAAGAGGAAGAGGAGCAGCACCTCGATCGCGTGCCCCATCCTTATCGCCTCGGTCATCTCCCCCCTCCACTTCAAGCTAGTCTTCACGACGATCTTCAACTCATGCACCATTATTGATCCTCCACAATAGTCGTCGCCGTCGACGAAAGAGGCGACAACTAGAAAGATGGAGCAAGTCTTGTGCAACCCTAGGCAGCCCCTTCCAATGGCGGTCTACAAGCTTCAGTCCTCCGCAAGAATAGACTCTGGATGAAGGAAGCAGAGGGGTAGGGGTCTTTAAAAAAGCTTTAACCCTGTCCAGAAAAGGAATCAAGGACAAACGATGTGCGTTTCCTACGTAAACGAGGGTTACGTGGTTCCCGCAGGCGCACTCATTCTTGAGGGGGCAGTTATAGACATTGAAAATTGGATTGCACCTGAGCCCGGCCCGTATGTACCGACCCGGGGACAAACCCGGGCCCACCAGGCCAGACCCAAGCCAAATGAGAGATCGAGTGGGCCCATTCTCAAGTGAGGCCCACCCGACCCCCTTTTTGGAAAATCGTGCCCCCTACCTACAGGTAAGGAGCGACCGGCCAAGAAAGAAGAGAAAGAAAAGAAAGAAAAGAAAAGAAATAAAGAAATAAAAAGGAAAGAAAATAAAAAAATAAAAGAAAAGAAAGAAAGAAAAGGAAGAAAAATAAGAAAAAGGAAAGAAAACTGTCATGCGCGGGGGGAGGTTGCGTAGACGTCTACACAAGCGTGGATATACGTCGATCCCTCGATCCGACGGACAAGAAACGAAGTCGGATTGCCATCGATTTAATATGCAAGATTCAAATAAAAATTCAAAATGATTGGGCCATAACTACTCCGCCAGAAAAGGAAACTAAATGAAGGTTTATTCTCCCATAAATGAGGGAATGAATCTTGGGTAGTTATAGGAAAGATAATCAAGGGATTTAAATGAACCTTCCCAAATCTCTCCCCACCCCCCTTCACCTATAAATAGAGGGCGAGGGGGAAGGCTCAAGAGGTCGAAGACAGAAGCAAGGAAGCTCTGCAAAGGAGGAGACTCGCCTTCAATGACCCAAGGCTTCACGAGGTTCGGGCAAGCCTACCCCTTTGGGGATCGGCTTAGTCTATTAAAAGTCCTCATCAACGTGAAGACCCTTGCACAAGAAGATTAACTCTTCGATTCCGTGCATGAAAGAGAAAGCTCGGAGAAGAAAAAACCCTCAACTCCGAAGACGCCAGAAGCAAAGGCCGGAGAAGAAAATCGAAGTTGTATCACCCCGTCGTCTTCATCAAGCCTTCCACTTTGATCAAGCTCAAAAGCCCAGAGAAGAAGATCGAAGCGGCATCACCCTGTCGTCTTCATCAAGCCTTCGACTCCGAACAACCTTAAAAGCCTAGAGAAGAAGATCGAAGCGGCATCACCCCATCGTATTCATCAAGCCTTCGACTTTGATCAAGCCCAAAAGCTCGGAGAAGAAGATCGAAGCAGCATCACCCTATCATTTTCATCAAGCCTTCGACTCTGATCAAGCTCAAAAGCCCGGAGAAGAAGATCGAAGTGGCATGACCCCGTCGTCTTCATCAAGCCTTCGACTCTGATCAATCCCAAAAGCCCGTAGAAGAAGATCGACGTGGCATCACCCTGTCATCTTCAACAACGCCCGCTCAATTCACGAAGAAGAAAGCTTGGAGAAGGACATCCGAAGTGGTGTTGCACCCGTCGTCTTCAAAACAAAGCTTTCAACTCCGATCACACCAAAGAACCTCGGAGAAGAAGAGAAGTCAAGCCGATACCACAACCGTTGAGAAAGCTGAAAGTATAAAGAGGAATCAGAGAACGTCGCCATCATCATTCAAGGAGAAGGTTAAGTTAAAGCAAAGCAAAGCCAAAGCTAGAGAGCCAAAAGCAAAGCACCGATAAAGTCCGCGCCAAAGCAAAGCAAGTGCCAAAGGAAAGCAACTACAACGATCACGAGCAAAGCACCGCATGTTCTAGCCGATACGATACGAAGTCCAGAAGAGCTAAAGCATCACAAGCCTCTACCTGTCTACGTTCAAACGCAAGTGCCAAAGCAAAGCAAAAGCCAGAGCCATACCAAAGCAAAGCCAAAGTTGAATGCCAAAGCTAAAGGTGATGCCAGAAGCACGATCGATGCCGCGAATTGACGATCAAGGACGTCAAGATCTAGCCATAGCTGAGGAAGATGCAAAAACCGAGGAACGAAGCCAAAAACCTCCTAGCCGAGAAAGTATGAAGCACGGAAGGGACAAAAAGCAACTGCAAAGACTCCTTAGCCTCTCAAGAAACCCTCACCCTGTAAAGATTTCTTTCCTAGACAATCTCTTCAGAGCTCTCGCACGAAGTAACGTGGAGACACGGATCAAAGGGACCCTTCAGAGGATCTTTCCTATAATCTCCTGATCAAATCTTTGCCGCACCCGACTCACCACCCCCAAGTCCCCGGGTCCCGGCCTTTGTAATTTTCGTGTGTTCGAAATAAAGACGACCCAAATCTTTTTTATGCACATACAGTAGATGAGACGTTACAAGCTAGATCGAGTGACAAGAAAGCTCCCCGAACAAAGAACCTACAAGAAGAAAAGCAAAGCTCTAAGAAGAAAGGCGTTCAAAGTACCGCCAGGCAGTCCAGATGATCTCCTCCAGCAAAACCCTCTAGAACCGGCAACGCTGCAAGAGTTCTTCCCCGATCACTTCCTCCCAACCAATCAGTACCTGAGAGCCTCTTGTTGCATGCTCAAAGTTCACGAGATGCCGGGAGAGGAAGGCGAGATCATGTCTTTTGAAGAAAGCGACTTCGACGATGATGGGGACGGCTCCAACAAGGAGGGCACTGCTTCATAGAAGCATTGCACATCCCGAAGAAGTCTCACCTAGCAATGACCGCAACTTTGGTGGATCCAGACAGCTACAAGAGAAAAAGGAAAGATGGTAAGAAGGGTAGAACTGTTGGCTCCTGCGACACAATAATAACCTTCTTGGACGAAGATCTGCAACTCGAAGCGCAACTGCACAACCAGTCCGTCTATGTGTCGGGGTACATCAAAGAGAAGCCAGTAAATTGAATCCTGATAGATTGTGGCTCCACTGTCAACATCATGTCCATCCGAATAATAAGGCAGCTCGACATCACCACCGACCAGCTTTCACAAAGCCATATGGTCATTCAAGGGTTCAACCAAGACATACAGTCCACCATCGGGATTATTCATCTGAAGCCTTCCATTAGCTAGTTCAACACGACGATCCTCTTCCATGTCATTGACTGCCAGACATCATATCGCCTCTTACTGGGAAGACCATGGCTATATGAAAATGGTATCGTGGTGTCCACCTAGCACCAATGCCTTAAGTACTATGAGGAAGGCATGAAGAAATGCATCGTTGTAGATGACAAGTCGTTCAATGAGGCCGAAGCACACCTTGCTGACGCCAAGTTTTACCAGGCGAAAGACCTCGTTGCAGAAGTCCTTCCAGCTAAAGCTCCTTGAGCCCAAAAGGCTAAAGCGGTGAAGCGGGACAAAACACCTCTACCTGCAAATCCAATGCAACCTTCCAGCAAGGCGATACTCGAAGTCAAAGAAGCACCGATGTCGAGACAAATGATGCGTATCAGTTTCAAGCCGAAATCCATACAACATACTTCGTTGCCCGTCCGAGCTGCACCAGTTCTACGCCTTATGCCTCAGTGGCTTCGGAAACTCGAACAACTGTCTCTTGCTTCGGTAAAAGAGACAGTTCAGCCACTGTCGGAGGCCAACGTCGTCACCTTGCAAGAAATAACATTGCTATTACCTGGTCTGATGCAAGCTTCGAGTCTGATCGGACCTATCGAATCCATCGACTCCAGCCAACTCATATTTAAGCTAAAAGGGAGTTGGGACCAAAACGCTGCCAAGCTGTTGGTCAAAGTCGGCTACAACAAAGAGAGCATCGTGTATATGGGCATGCTTCCTCCAGCTGTGATACCGCATGGGATGACCAAGACTCAAGCTCATCTTTTTCAAAGTGGCAAGCAAATTCTCCTGAATCGACGAGGCATCGGCTCCAATCAAACCTCGATGGTCGTCAAGATTGCAACAAAGAAGACTTTCACCTCCAACTACATTGAGGTGAAGATGATAGATGAAGCAGATGAAGGATCGTCAGTCTCCGATGCACGCTCCACCTACGTCGTTCATCCCAATGCCAAGTCGGCCAAAAGAAGATGGTGATGAGCTTGATGTTGGGCCATACTCCAGAAGCGAAAGAAAAGCAGTCAAGGTCCGTCAAATTCAAAGTTTACATCTGTGTTCGAAAGACTTGGGCCAATCAAGCAAGCAAAAAGGAAGCCGGTGTTCGACCGTTTGGGTGCCATGTCAGTTAGGGACGCTGTTTCAATTCCCAACCACGCAAGTCGATGCTTTCGACAAGGTTTTCAGATAAAGTCTTCTGTGAAAGGTACATGGTGATCGTCAATCATATCTCTATTATTGGAATTGAAAATGGTAATTCTTTTACTTCGGACGACGAGTTGCAAGACACCTCGCTAGTCGTCGAATAAGAGGGGCAATCCACTATCGATGACTTGAAGGAAATCAACTTGGGCACGCAGGAGTAGCCTCGGCCTATATTCGTAAGTGCACATCTGACTTCCGAAGAAGAAGCTGCATACATCAAGCTGCTCCAAGAATACAGAGACGTCTTTACATGGTCCTACAAGAAAATATCGGGTCTCGATCCCAAGATTGATGTACACCAGTTCGACGTCAAACACGGAGCTAGCGCCATCACGTAAGGACAAAGACGCTACTGGCCAGAACTGATACCCTAGATAGAAAGTGAAATAAACAAGTTCATCGAAGCCGGCTTCATCCAAGAGGTCAAGTACCCAACTTGGATCTCTAGTGTTGTTCTAGTCAAGAAGAAGAGCAGTCAAATCAGGATGTGTGTGGACTTCAAAGACTTAAACAAATGTATACCCCAAGGATGACTTCCCGTTACTAATCACGAAACTAATGGTGGATGCGATGACATGCCATAAAATACTAACTTTCATGGACGGATCTTTAGGCTACAACCAGATCTGGATGGTACCCAAATACGAGGAGCTCACAGCGTTCCACACACCAAAGGGGATCTACTGCTACAAAGTCATGCCCTTCGGTTTGAAAAATGCAGGAGCTACCTATCAACGAGCCATGTAGAGAATCTTCGACGACATTCTTCATCAAAACATGGAGTGCTACATCAATGACCTCGTCGTAAAGTCCAAAAAGAATTCAACACATTTTCAGGTCCTCGAGCTGATCTTCAAACAGCTTCGAAGATACCAACTCCGCATGAACCCACTCAAGTGCACATTCCGAGTCTCCTCGGTCAAATTCCTCGACTTCGTGGTGCAACATCGAGGCATTAAGATCGATCAATCCAAAATTGATGTTATCCTCAACATGCCTGCACCAAAGACGGTACGAGATCTCAGAGGTCTCCAAGGTCACATGGCGTATATCAGAGGTTTCCAAGGTCACATGGCGTATATCAGAAGATGGGCTCCGACGAGTCCTTAAGGAGCTTCACGATAAGGTTCCATAATGAGCATTCCAAGTTCACTGACCATTCTCATAACGAAGAGGCCATAATGCTAGCATTCCAGAATGCTATCTGGTCGGAACTCTACATCTACACCGACTTCATCTGGCATCCTCTCGGCTCCTTGGAGGCTATGTTTAAGCGAGTACAGTGGGAGATAGAGGTGGAGTACAATCAGCGGGCCAGAAGACTGCACAAGCCTCATAATTTACAATACAAGAAAGCTGATAAAGCCCCAAAAGACGCACGCCCCAAGAAGCATGCCAATGCCGTGTCCGACCAAAAGGGGCCGATTAAGAGACATAATGAAGAATCAAAAACTCCTATAGCAGGGAAAAGGAGAGCTCAGAGGAAGCAAAGAATATTCACTGAACTGAACACCTCGATCGAAGACATATTCGCCTACATACAGAACGAGCCATTATGCAAATGGCCGCAACCACTTCCTCCAAACTCAGAGCAGACCAAGGACACTACGGTCTACTGTGAATTCCATCGCAGTCACAGGCACCCAACTTCAACCTGCTGGCGACTGAAGGACCACATCGAAGACCTGGTCCAAGAAGGGTGACTCGACAGCTACCTCGCCAACAAAGAACTGAGCCGAGAGAAGGAATGGCAGTAGTAGAAGCAGGGAGTCAATGTGATATATGGATGCAGATTCTTCCAAGCAAATGACATTCGCGAATACCTACGAGTCCCTAAGGAGTTTCACGATAAGGTTTCATAATGAGCATTCCAAGCTCACTGGCCATCTCATAACAAAGAGGCCATAATGCTAGTATTCCAGAATGCTATCTGGCCCGGAACTCTACATCTATACCGACTTCATCCGGCATCCTCCCAGCTCCTTGGAGGTTATGTTCAAGCGAGTACAGCGGGAGATAGAGGTGGAGTACAATCAGCGGGCCAGAAGACTGCACAAGCCTCGTAATTTCCAACACAAGAAAGCTGATGAAGCCCCAAAGGATGCACGCCCCAAGAAGCATGCCAATGCTGTGTCAGACCAGAAGGGACCGACCAAGATGCAGAATGAAGAATCAAAAGCTCCTCTAGCAGGGAAAAGGAGAGCTCAGAGGAAGCAAAAAGTATTCACCGAACTGAACACCTCGATCGAAGACATATTTGCCTACATACAGAACGAGCCACTCTGCAAATGGCCGCAACCACTTCCTCCAAACTCAGAGTAGACCAAGGACACTATGGTCTACAATGAATTCCATTGCAGCCACGGGCACCCAACTTTAACCTGCTAGCGACTGAAGGACCACATCAAAGACCTGGTCCAAAAAGGGTGACTCGACGGCTACCTCGCCAATAAAGAACCGAGCCGAGAGAAGGAAAGACAATAGTAGAGGCAGGGAGTCAGCGTGATACATGGATGCAGATTCTTCCAAGCAAACGACATTCGCGGTTACCTACATTGGCAAACATCCACCAACAAAGAGGTTGATCACTTGGAAATACGAGTTCATAACGTCCGTTGAGCGAACTTTAAAAATTATAACCACAGCTTTGCTTTTATCAATAAAATGTTTTTTTTTTCTCGAAGTTGAAGTCTCTTGAAATTCTATTCTACCCGTTCGAGGCACCTAAAGGCTCCTGGCAACCCAGGTCAACCTAAGCCTTCTATTCCGCCAGTTCAAGTAGGAAGCTCGAAGCAACATCAGCTACGCCACTTCAAGGCTAAATCTGATAAAAAGGCTCTTAGCAACCCAGGTCAACCTAAGACTTTGATTCCTCCAGTTCAAGTCGGAAGCTTGAAGGAAAAATCGGATACGCCATTTCAAGGCTAAAGTCCGATAAAAAGGCTCCTTGCAACCCAGGTCAATCTAAGCCTTCGATTCTGTCAGTTCAAGTTGGAAGCTCGAAACAACACCGGCTATGCCCTTTCAAAGCTAAAGTCCAATAAAAAGCCTACTGGCAACCCAAGTCAACCAAAGACCTTTGATTTCGTCCATTCAAGTCAGAAGCTCGAAGACAATTCGGATACGCCCTCTCGAGGCTAAAGTCTGAAAAAAGGCTCTTAGCAACCCAGGTCAACCAAAGACTTTAATTCTGTCCATTCAAGTTAGAAGCTCGAAGCAAAATCGGTTGTGCCCCTTCAAGGCTAAATTCCGATAAAAATGCTCCTAGCAACCCAGGTCAACCCAAGACCTTCGATTCTGCCTGTTCAAGTCGGAAGCTCGAAGGCGATTCGGTTGTACCCTCTTGAGGCTAAAGTCCGATAAAAGGCTCCTGGCAACCCAGGTCAACCAAAGACCTTCGATTCCGCCTGTTCAAGTCAAAGCTCGAAGGCAATACGGCTACGCCTTTTCAAGGCTAAAGTCCGATAAAAAGGCTCCTGGCAATTCAGGTCAATCTAAGCTATTAATTATACTTATCCAAGGCAATAAGAATAAGCCCAAGGCCTTGCCCTTGGCACTCGAAGACAAAGTCTGAGACGACCAATGCCTCGGCACTCTACAAGCCCAAGGCCCTACCCTTGGCAATAGAAGACAAAGTTCAAGGTAGGCGTCGCCACCTCGACATTCACCAAGTATAAGGAAACAACCTCAGTCCTCGAAGACAAAGTTTGAGGCAAGCGTTGCCACCTCGACCTACACTAAGTCCAAGGAAAAAGTCTTGGCACTCAAAGACAAAGTCTGAGGCAGGCGTCGCTGCCTCGACATGCACCAAGTCAAAGGAGACAGCCTTGGCCCTCAAAGAGATAATCCGAGGCAGCTGTCGTTACCTCGGCATGCAGCAAGTCCAAGGATCCATCCTTGGCACTTAAAGATAAAGTCTGAGACAGCACCGCCGATATTTTGGCACTCGAGCAAAGTCCAAGCTTACTGTCTTGGAGCGCAACA
Source organism: Chamaelirium japonicum (assembly GCA_947650365.1). Classification (NCBI taxonomy): domain Eukaryota; kingdom Viridiplantae; phylum Streptophyta; class Magnoliopsida; order Liliales; family Melanthiaceae; genus Chamaelirium; species Chamaelirium japonicum. Next base: position 6,272,122 of record OX393554.1, read on the forward strand.
ACAAAGTCGGAGACCGATGTATCAACATTCGATAAAAAATCCAGGCTTATTCTTGCCTCTCGGGTCCGAACATCATATTGTCAACGATCATCACCCTCTCTCGATGGCTGATGGTTTCAAACCAGTCAGGGGGTGGTTGGTCCAACTCTGTCGGTGTGCTCTACTTTTCACGTCGTGGCATTCAAAGCAACGAACAGTTGGTAAGCAATCGATCGTCTGACAGTAACCAAACTTCCAGCGACAACCGATCGACCAAAGTTCAACATTTTTGTAAGATATGCCGCAAGAATAGTCAATCCCCTAGACTGTCATCATCTAGTAGCGACCGATTGATTGATCATTGACCGGGGGTCACCCATGTCCACCAATGCACTTGACGCCTGATGAATGTAGTCAGACTTCAATATTCACTAAGTAAAGGCGACTATGCAGATCTGCCAAATCAAACTCAAGATTGATTAGATAATCACACTTGCAAATCAAGGGACATGACATCCAATACCATAGTCACATAGGCTGCCAAGGCATCCAATCACAGGACATCAAAAACTACGATTCTCATTCGCAAACAAGGCATATCGACCTTAGAGGGGATCACCCAAGTGACATGGATATCAATTGCCTTCGGCCATCTCTTCTCGACCCACCATGGAGGAAGAGGGGAGATCAGGTCAAAGGGATCTCGCATCTCCGATCCGACAAGCTCCCTTTCTTCTTTAGTCGTGCCATCGGCATACTGAGAGGGGATCTGCCTTGTTCTCCCTCTCGACGATCGACAGCCACGTAAAGCGGTCGCACACACACCCTCCTCCGTGATTTGTAAGAAAGAAGAATAAGAGGGCTCAGCCACCCCCTCTGCCATAGTCGCTCGCCCAGCAGAGGAAGAGAGGGAGATCAACCTCCCCTTCCTTTGTGAACTACAGAAAAATCCACTAAAACATAGGGCAAAATGACGCTTCCTTGATTGTTGCCATGACAACACCCTCACGCAATCGTAGTGCCTGGCGAACACAGTAATGTGCATCGAGTGAAGACTGGCCAACTATCATACGACGCCATCCTAAAATATTTTTAAGAAACTCCCTAAGGGTTAGCACTACCCCGCGTCGATAACCCCACATATCAGTACCTCGGGAATATAACAGAAAAGGTATCGATTTTAGATGGGGGTAAAATCTAGAAAATACACTATTTTTAGTACCGACACTTTTTGGTCTCTCCTAGCAGCCCCAATAACGAGGTCAGCACCATCAACAGTCCCCCCTCTCAGTTTTACAAAAAACCAAGAAGGGAGGGGTCAACATCAATAATACTCCACCTCTTGATTTTGTCAGAAAACTAAGAGGGTGGGTGTGTTCAGCATCAACAGCCCACCTCTCAGTTTCGTCAAAAAATCGAGAGGGTGGGGGTGTTCGACATCAACAACACCCACCTCTACCTCTCAGTTTTGTCACAAAACCGAGAGGGTGGGGGTGTTCTACACCTTCAGCAGCCTCCATCTCGGTTAAAAAAAAAAAACTGAGAGGGGAGGGGGGATCGGCATCAACAACAACCTACCTCTTGGTTTAGTTAGAAAACCAAGAGGGTGGGGGTGTTTGACATCAACAACACCCCACCTCTCGGTTTCATTAGAAAACCGAGAGGGTGGGGATGTTCGGCATCAACAGCCCCACCCCTCAGTTTCGGCAGAAAATCGAGAGGGGGGATGTTCGGCATGAACAGTAGTCCACCCCTCGGTTTTACACAAAATAGAGAGGGGGAAGGGTGTTCGGCATCAACAGTAGCCCACCCCTCAGTTTCGACAAAAACAGAGAGGGGGGTGTCGGTGTCAACAACAGCCGGGCTCGGATCTGCTTAGAGAGATTTCGGTGCAACAACCATAACTTTTGTTACCGAACTCCGATTAGGCTGAAATTTGGACTGTAGGTAGAAGACTTTTAGCTGTAACTTTTTCATCTAGTTTGAGGTCATTTGGACTTCTGTATCTCCCACAGCAACATAAACATTATTGATCCTCTATGCAAAATCTAGACAACAGATTTGCTCAGAGGGCCTCAGTGCAATGGCCATAACGTTTGATCTCAAACTCAGATAGATCTGAAATTTGAACTGTAGGTAAAGGACTTTGAGATGCAACTTTTAAATTTAGTTTGAGATCATTTGGACATCTATAGCTCCCACAACAATAGAAACACCATGGACCTTCTGTGCAAAATCTGGACAACAAGAAAATGAGTCTCGGTCGAAAAATGCACTAGTTTCATCAACAACATCTCACCTCTCGGTTTCGTCAGAAAACTAAGAGGGTGGACGTATTCGGCATCAACAACACCCCACCTCTCGGTTTCATAAGAAAACTAAGAGGGTGGGGGTGTTCGGCATCAACAACCGCCAACCCCTCGGTTTCGATAGAAAATCCAGAGGGGGGTGTTCGGCATCAACAACCGCCCACCCCTTGGTTTCGACAGAAAATTTAGAGGGGGGGTGTTCAGCATCAACAACAGCCTACCCCTCAGTTTCGCACAAAAAGAGAGAGAGAAGGGTGTTCGGCATCAACAGTAGCCCACCCCTCGGTTTCGTCCAAAACTGAGAGGAGGGGTGTCGGTGTCAACAACAGCCGGGCTCGGATCTGCTTAGAGAAGTTTCGGTGCAATGATCATAACTTTTGTTTTCGAACTCCGATTAGGCTGAAATTTAGACTGTAGGTAGATGACTTCTAGCCATAACTTTTGCATCTAGTTTAAGATCATTTGGACATTAGTATCTCCCACAAAAATAGAAACATAATTGATCTTCTGTGCAAAATCTAGACAGTGGATCTGCTCAGAGAGGCGTCAGTGAAATGACCATAACTTTTGATCTCGAACTCCGATAAATATGAAATTTGAACTATAGGTAAAAGACTTTGAGACATAACTTTTGTATTTAGTTTTAGGTCGTTTGGACATCTGTAGCTCCCACAGTAATAGAAACACCATGGACCTTCTGTGTAAAATCTAGACAATAAGAAAAGGAGTCTCGGTCGAAAAATGCACTAGTTTCTTAGGAACATCCCCTTTTAAAGCTGAGACTTTCAGCCTACACCAGGAAGGCCTCGGGGAGCAACAGCAAGAAAAAGAGTCTCGGTCAAAAAATATACGAGTTTTCCAGGAACACCCCCTTATAAAACCGAGACTTTTCAGCCCGCAATAGAGGGGTCTCGGTTTCTATAATAGCCCTTCCCCTTGGTTTTGCACAAAAACCGAAAGGGGGGGCTTCGGTTTCTACAACATCCCCTATGGTTTTGCATAAAAACCGAGAGGGGGGCGTCTCGATTTTTACAGCAATGCCCCCTTCGATTTCATCAAAAATCGAGAGGGGGGTCTCGGTTTCATCAGCAACGCCCCCCTCGGTTTCTAATGCAATGCCCCTCGGTCAAAAACCGAGAGGGGTGTCTCAGTTTCTATAGCAACCCCTCCTATTTCGTCAAAAATCGAGAGGGGGGTGTGCGTCAGTAGCAGCAGCAGGAGGAGAAGGAGCCTAGATCAAAAAATATATTATTTTTCAGGGAACACCCCGTAATGAAATCGAGACTTTTCAGCCTGCACAAGTAAATACAAAATCACGACAAAATCAATAGGAGGATCACAAATATGAAAAGAAGGTCACTACAAGAATCCAACACAGTCCGTCAGCTTGGCTCGTGACTCAAGCCATTACCCTGCTAACTTGAACCGCGACTTCGATGACCCTAGCCAACCATGCCAGACTTCGAAGACGTTTTGCACCATAGAATCCCAGCTGACCCAGGGGTCCTGACCCTACTGGGAGGGGGTAATTGTGGGTGCAAAAATCATACCGGACCGGACCAGAAACAAATAGGCCCATGTAGGCAAGCCCAGGCCCGTGAGCCTATTTTACAGGACCTGCAGATCAAGCCCCCTCATTGGGCCCGAAAATAGCCTAATAAGGGCCCAGTGAGGAGGACCAAAACCTGCACCACCTCAGCACCGCCACATCATCATTGCCATATCGAGCACATCCCTCAACTATAAAATGACTCCTATGGCTTACAGAGAAGGGGTTGGTTAATGGATCAGAGAAAGAGAATATTCTAGAGCTAGAGTCAGAGCTATCTTCTTCCTTCTAGTCCTCTTCTAGTTGTTCCATGTAACCACTTTACGAAGCTTTTCTCGGCCTGTCGAGAGAACGCTCACCCCCTATTTACTCATATTATAGTGAAGATCAGGTGGCACCTCTCGCCCGGAGACTTAGGTCGTAAAACCGAACTTCGACAACATCTCTCTCTCTCTCTCTCTCTCTCTCTCTCTCTCTCTTACTCTGCATCATGCACACCATCCACATTCAATCAAGGCTGTGGAGTGGGGTTCCCGATCAAGGCGGCTTGAAAAATTCTCCCACAAGAGCTGCATTGTAATATATTGAATTTTTATCAAATAATTGCTTATATGGTGGAGAAACAAAGAGGCAAAATTATGCATTTTTCATACTCGAAAACCAAAAACCAATTTTCATAATTTGAATATATATGGGTTGGTATGGACCCCTTTTATATTCGAATGGGTATGGGTGAGGTATGGACCCTCCTATACCCAAATGGGTAGGGCTAGGATCTCCTAAATGTATTATGTATTAATGTAAGCGAGTTGATATTTGCACCGGAATAAACTTCAAGTACAACCACACTTAAAAAGAAAAGAAAAAATAGCAGTTATGTTTCAAAGCCATTTTTCCAAGTACAACCACACAATAGTGTGTGTCTGTGTGGGGGTGGGGGGGGGGGAGTCGACATTGCAACTGATCCTCATGCATCCCTTTATCACAGCCTCTTTCTCCTGCCTCCTCCATCTCCCCCCTATCTCCTCCCACTTTCACTTTCCTTTTCCTTGGAACCCTAGCCCACCATGACGGTGGCCACCCACCGCCAACAAAAGCCGAATGGTAGCCACTAACATGGTGGGCTAGGGTTCCGACAAGAAGGAAGGAGGAAGGAGGGAGGAGGAGGAAGGAGGAAGAGGTGGCAGGAGGAGGAGGAAGAACATGAAGGAGGAAGATTAAGGAGGCCATGACGGTGGTGGGCTGTATGAGTATCGACAATGATGTTGACAGAGGTATGCGACGGTGGCGACCTGGAACCCCTCCACCCCCAATTTGTGGTGATACTTGGAAAAATAACCAAGGACATAATCGATAATACTTTTCTTGTGTGGTTGTATTTAGAGAATAATGCGGTGCAAATATTAATACCAAAAAGTATTTTTTTTTTATTGAAGGGACCACCATAGTGGTCAGTACATCATCTGTTAGTGCATCGACACAATATAGACCAATGATTGAAACTTTCCATAGGAGAAAGAGAAATGCCCTGATTTATAACAACCACATAGGTATGAAAATCTCGCCAATAAGACGAGAGGGAGGCCCAACACTACATAGTTGAAGGAAATATGCCGTAGCACTTATTCGAACCCTTGACCAAGGCCAAAGGTTGCATATGTCTTATCAACCGAGCCATCAATTGGAGTAATTTGATGGTTCAAGCTCTTTGTAAGTGAATTATAATTATGTTTTGTTTTGTTTTGTTTTTTTAATAACCCCACAAGTTGGAAGACTTGCAAGAGAGAGAGAGAGAGAGAGAGAGAGAGAGAGAGAGAGAGAGAGAGAGAGAGAGAGAGAGAGAGAGAGAGAGAGAGAGAGAGAGAGAGAGAGAGAGATGCCACTATAGAGGTATTAGAGGGGGAGAAATGTACCTAAGCAATTAAAACCCTTGACTATTAAAACCCTTGACTAAGGCAACGGGTTGCTTATGTCTTTCTTTCTTTCTTTCCTTTTTTTTTTTGTGGAGATCGGTGGGTGTCCTGAAACTTTTTGGGCAATGGCCCACTTCAGGCTCGGACTAATCCCTCCGGGAGTGAAGCCCGACCCACTCGGCAATTCTCACTTCACTCTGGGTAAATCGAGGGGAGGAAGAGTTGAACCCACAACCTCATCACCAAAGCATCAGTTGCTTTGCCAACTCTCCTATCCCCTGGTGGGTAACGGGCTGCTTATGTCTTACTGAGATATCAGTTGGAGACATAATCAGGTTTTATGAACCTATTAATTTCTCTTAAAAAAAAAGGATAACTTACATGAAACCCCTTGAACCATTGCCTAGATTCACGTTACCCCCTTGAACTACAAAACTTGAAAAAAAAACCTCTTGAACTATCTAGGGGGTAAACAATTGACTGAAAACATGATCACTCATCATTTTTGGATCAAATTGAACCGGTGCGGAGGGGGCTAAGTGAAGATATTTCATAATATCAGTGTATTTTGTTTGGTTTTTTAGTTTAGAGGGTAACTTGAAAATGGATTCAGAGGGGTCTCACGTTAAAAAAAAAAAAAATTTGGTAGGGCAAATTACACATGGATCCCTTTTGAACATGACATCAGCACGTCGCACGCGCAAACTAAGGCACAACGGCCTTTCATGAGGAAAAATTCGGTCGACGGTGTCGAACAGAGAACCTCTCCAACATGGGAGAGAGGAAGTAGCAGCCGGACAAGTGCCAACATCTCTCATGTCCTTTCTCTCTCTCTCTCTCTCTCTCTCTCTCTCTCTCTCTCTTACTCTGCATCATGCGCACCATCCACATTCAATCAAGGCTGTGGAGTGGGGTTTCTGATCAAGGCGGCTCGAAAATTTCTCCCACAAGAGCTGCATTGTAATATATTAATTTTTTTATCAAATAATTGCTTATATGGTGGAGAAACAAAGAGGCAAAATTATGCATTTTTCATACTCAAAAACCAAAAACCAATTTTCATAATTTGAATATGTATGGATCGGTATGGACCCCTTTTATATTCGAATGGGTATAAGTGAGGTATGGACCCTCCCATACCCAAATGGGTAGGGCTAGGATCTCCTAAATGTATTATGTATTAATGTAAGCGAGTTGATATTTGCACCGGAATAAACTCCAAGTACAACCACACTTAAAAAGAAAAAATAGCAGTTATGTTTCAAAGCTATTTTTCCAAGTACAACCACACAATAGTGTGTGTCTGTGTGTGTGTGTGTGTGGGGGGGGGGGGGGGAGTCGACATTGCAGCTGATCCTCATGCATCCCTCTGTTACAGCCTCTTCCTCCTTCCTCCTCCATCTCCCCCTATCTCTTCCCACTTTCACTTTCCTTTTCCCTGGAACCCTAGCCCACTGTGACGGTGGTCACCCACCGCTAACAAAAGCTGAATGGTAGCCACTAACATGGTGGGCTAGGGTTCTGACAAGAAGGAAGGAGAAAGAAGCAGGAGGAGGAAGGAGGGAGGAGGAGGAAGGAAGAAGAGGTGGCAGGAGGATGAGGAAGACGATGGAGGAGGAAGAGTAAGGAGGCCACGACGGTGGTGGGCTGTACGAGTATCGACAATGATGTTGACGGAGGCATGCGGCGGTGGCAACCTGGAACCCCTCCACCCCCAGTTTGAGGTGATACTTGGAAAAATAACCAAGGACATAATCGGTAATACTTTTCTTGTGTGGTTGTATTTAGAGAATAATGCGGTGCAAATATTAATACCAAAAAGTATTTTTTTTTATTGAAGGGACCACCATAGTGGTCAGTACATCATCTGTTAGTGCATCGACGCAATATAGACCAAGGATTGAAACTTTCCATAGGAGAAAGAGAAATGCCCTGATTTATAACAACCACATAGGTATGAAAATCTCGCCAATAAGACGAGAGGGAGGCTCAACACTACATAGTGGAAGGAAATATGCCGTAGCACTTATTCGAACCCTTGACCAAGGCCAAAGGTTGCATATGTCTTATCAACCGAGCCATCAATTGGAGTAATTTGATGGTTCAAGCTCTTTGTAAGTGAATTATAATTATGTTTTGTTTTGTTTTATTTTTTTAATAACCCTTCCAACTTGCAAGAGAGAGAGAGAGAGAGAGCCGCCACTATAGAGGCATTAGAGGGGGAGAAATGTACCTTAGCAATTCAAACCCTTGACTGAGGCAACGGACTGCTTATGTCTTACTGAGATATCAGTTGGAGACTTAATCAGGTTTTATGAACCTTTTAATTTCTCTTTTTTTAAAACAGGATAACTTACGTGAAACCCCTTAAAGCATTGCCTAGATTCATGTTACCCCCTTGAACTACAAAACTTAAAAAGAAAACCTCTTGAACTATCTGGGGGGTAAACAATTGACTGAAAACATGATCACTCATCATTTTCGGATCAAATTGAACCGGTACGGAGGGGGCTAAGTGAAGATATTTCATAATATCAGTGTATTTTGTTTGGTTTTTTAGTTTAGAGGGTAACTTGAAAATGGACGATAATAGTTCAGAGGGTCTCATGTTAAAAAAAAAAATTTATTTGGTAGGGCAAATTACACATGAACCCTTTTGAACATGACATCAGTGTGTTGCACGCGCAAACTAAAGCACAACGGCCTCTGATGAGGAAAAATTCGGTCGACGGTGTCGAACAGAGAACCTCTCCAACATGGAAGAGAGGAAGTAGCAGCCGGACAAGAGCCCCTCTCCTCCATTTTGTTTCCACGAACTGGAAAAAACCCGCGGTTACTGGGGACACCCGATCAAACTTCTTGTCGGCCGTTAGGAGGATATCGGGAAATGAGCCTGCGCCGACAATCTGTTGCTCCGCCGCCTCCGGCGGCTGAAACCCCAAGCGTGGAGCTCCGACGAAGAGGGAAGATCTCCGTCGCCCTCTTCTCGTCGGAGAGGAGGGTGTGGGCCTTCTGCCTGGTCTTCCGGGTGGCCAACTCGCTGCTGGTGCAGACCTACTTCAACCCGGACGAGCACTGGCAGGCTCTCGAGGTCGCCCACCGCATAGCCTTCGGGTAATTAAAATGAATAAATCACCATAACCCCAGATCTGTTCCTTTGCTAAGCTTGAATCGCTGATGCTTTTTATTTTGTATATTTAATTTATTTTCGATTGCGGTGGGAGCAGGTACGGGCATCTGACGTGGGAGTGGAGGGAAGGGATCCGCAGCTATCTGCACCCGTTGGTGTTCGCTCTGCTCTACAAATTCCTGGGTTTCCTTCGCTTGGACACCCCTTGGTTAATGGTCAGCAGTCCCATCCATTGAATTAACTTCACATTTCTATTATAAATGTTGATAAATTCTGATTAAAAATAAATAAACCATCATTTCCCAGTCGAAGTTTCTTCCTTGAAGGAAGATACAACCATCACTAAAACTTCAAATGATTAGCACTTCAAGGGATTCCTAATTGGTAGATGGTGTAAATCATATTACCAACCTTTAATACGATATGGCACCCTCGTTCTATTTGATGCTTAAAATGTTAGAGAAGGACTCACTTGTGGAAGTGATAGTTTGATTATTACGGGCTAGAGGAGGACTTTTTCGGGGTTAGAGAGTCAATGGCCTCCTAATTTAGTACTTGGGTAGGATGGATACTAATCTTTCTACAATCGATTCCATCATACGTGCGTTGCTTTGTCCAATATAATAGCAAAATTGGGCTCAAAATAAAAAGGATTCCTTTCGATGATTGATAGGAGTAGCATATGGGTTGTTGATCTACATCTTTTTCTTTTTTCGGGGTGGGGGGTGCATATCAAAATAAAATAGTATGAGGTAGTTTAGACTAAAAAATCTTAAATCTTGGACCAAACTGGGCGTAGAGGTTGGGCATTTGTTTTGGTGTCATATGCAATAATAGGAAAATTGGATATGACAAAGACCACATCCTTTGGAGCTACTTTTCATATTTAAAGCAACGGTGGTCTACTTCTAGTTAGTGAAAAAATTTGTAAACTAGAAATTGAAGGTGATATATGACAATTGACCAATGAATCTTGAAATTATGAATTGACATTTACTCTTAGATTGCCCTTGGGGGTGATGACATATTGGTAATAGCATAGCAAAGAATTGGATACGCGTGCAACATTGATTGGAACCATTTCAATTTGAGGCATTTATTTGTAAGCATAAAAAATTGACAATAGATTTGAAGTTAGTAGGGCCTAATCTATTGAAATTCCAGATGAGTAATTAGTGTTGTGCGAGTCTTCCTATTGGGTCTAGCGGGTTTAGGTATTCGAAGACGTAGACATGTATAAGCTTCTGCTCTAAAATCCAACCTGTGCCCTTACCTATATATTTTTACTAGCATATGCCCCCGGTCCAAGTCAAGCACAAAGATTCAAGACCATGGGTCAGTGACTCGGGTCTTCTACGTCAAAACCCGGAACTTACCCAACCCTATGGGTTTAAGTCAAGTTCGGGTCAATATGTAGCCCTTTGATCTCGGATTGTAAAGGGACATATTCGTAGGCCGATTTTTTTTTAAAGTTTTAAACTACAAACTTGGATAAGGAAGTTTTCTAAGTCCTAAAATTGACTCTGTACTGGGGCTGGCTAGGCTTTTGACCAGGGCCGGCTAGGCTCTGTCTTTACCAAGGCTGTCTAGGTTTTTGACTAGGGCTGGTCAGGCTCTGTCTATACCAAGGTCGTCCAGGTTCTGTCTATACTAGGCTATCAGGGTCGGCCAGACTCTGTCTTGACCAGGTCATGCCAGAAAGAAAAAAGAAGACCTAACTAGGTCTTGTACCAGGGCCGTCTAGGCTCTAAGGAAGGGACAACCATGTCATTTATGGGGGAAGTTATGAAACTACCTCACTACTCGAAGGGAAGTTAACATAACTTCCCCCACGACTCCCGAAGTGGTTGTGTAACTCCTAAGGTGATTGCGTAACTTTCGATGTGGTTACATAATTCCCAAGGGAAGCTATAATAGCTTCATTTTCTAACCCTCTATAAATAGAGAGGAAGATGAAGAAAAAGGGTTCTTGAATCTTTTTGGATCTGTGGATAGTCCTTGCCAACAAGTGAAGGACACTAAGACAACACAAAAATTCGAAGAAGACGAATACTCAAAAAGACAGACTCTAAGAAGATCTAGACTACATGAAGAAGATTAAGGAGTGAAGCACTGCTATTCCTACCTACCAAGCAGCAAGTCAGGAAGGATCACGCACACAGTCTCCCCTTCTTTCGAAGTCTGAAAGTTCCAAGTTCAGACTCTTCAACAAGTCTCTACGGAGATCGAGGATCAAAGGACTTCCAGACGATCGTCCCTATAATCAAGTTCACACTTTTTGTAGTTAGTTCGCCACAAGTGACCTTGTACTATGTTATCTGTTGAAGTAAAAGTTTGAAATTTTTTTCGCTTACAGTATCACTGATTACATTTATCAGCCATGTCTTTCTTGGATATTCTATAGACTCGTGGAAGGCTGGAAAATAATATATGATCCACAATCGAGTATTAAAACAGACCTATTTTATAGCTGATGCTTTTGAGGTTGTTTGTGCTTCATAGCTCTCCCCATAGTTACCAAGTCGGAAAACGGGAAAAAAACGGCAAAGGAAAAAATCGGAAAGATACGATGAAAACGGGAAAAACGGGAAAAAAACGTGAAAACATCGGAAAAAACAAAAAAATCTTAAAAATTATACCAAGTGTATATGTGTCATTTTCCAACATTAAGTAATCAAAAGTTCAAAACATATGGCATATGCGTTTATTAAGCACGAATAAAATAAAACCCAAACCCAATTTAAACCCGGACCAAACCCGATGTGTTTTATACGTGTTTTATACGCGTTTTTTTCGTTTTAAACGCGTATAAAACGCGTACGTAAGTTTTTTTCAAAAAAACGAGTTTTTTTCCTGTTTACTACGTCTTTGGATCGATACGCGTTCTATACGCGTTTTTTTCAAAAAAACGCCCGATTTGGTAACTATGGCTCTCCCATGGGCATGTGAGTTATTCTTTGACACACCCAACCCCATGCATCAAGGCAACTAACATGATGTCTAGATCACCAACAATCTAGTGTTTTGGGATGTTGCAAGTGATGCGGATCATAGTTCGGACATGCACATCTATTGGAACCGATCCTTGCATGAGCAGATTCCTAAGCTCGAGTCATGTTGCATCCTTTATTTTGGGCACTTATGTGTCTTCTCGTTTCTTTTGTGATTCTTTAGTTCGGGCGTAATCCAAGGCCGTTTGGGTCCTTTATGTCTTATGTTGTTGGGCTGTTATATGCCTTTGAGGTAGGTTTCGTCTGAGCCCATTTTGAGTCTTTAGGTTTTAGTGTGCTCTCCTATATATGCTTGCAAAACTCTCATTTGAGATAGACTTTTATGGGCTTGGACAAAACCCAACAATGCAAAACTCTAAGCTTGTTTGGGTCTTTTATGTGCCTTTAAGTTGGATTTTGTTCAAGCCCATTTGAGTTTTTATGTTTTAGTGTGCTCTCCTAGATAAGCTTGTAAAACTCTCATTTGAGATAGTCTTTGATGAATACAAAAATTATGAGGGTGCTCTTCCTAATTGGAGGTGTGAGACCCCAACAATGGGCCAACTATAACCGCCGGACCACCTCGTTTGACATGGCATATGTGTTTCGTGTTTGAGGGTTTGGTTTCTCCCCAACGTTGAATCAATGCACATGGCTGTTGATCTCAATTAAACTCATGCCAGGTCCTTTTTTAACGCCTCTCTTCCTCATTGCTTGCCAAAGATCATTTACTTCGGCATGGTTCCTATACAATGAACACATGTTCGACAACAGTACATAGTAATCGATGTTATCTTGCTCCATCCTCACCAACTTTTGCATTGTGGATCTCCCCAGCTCTTGCTTTCCATGAAGAACACAGGAGGCCAGGAGGGAACCCAATACCATCTCGTTTGTCACTACCAAGATCCAATAGCCAAGACTCCTAAGGCTGTGATGCCAAATTGGATGAGGTGAGGTGTCCAAGGCCACAAGTTATTCCCACATCGCCTAGAAAGAAGGAGATCCTGAACTACTTATATAATTTCCCCTCCCAAACATAGAAGACACGCTTTAAAACTGTGCACTGCTACAAATCCCGTAAGAACTCCGTAGTTAAGCGTGCTTGGGCAAGAGTAGCACTAGGATGGGTAACCTCTTGGGAAGTACTCGTGTGGGCATGGGAAAAGTGGATAATATCTTGTGTGTTTGGGGCATATGTTACATCGTTGGGGTGGACCAAAATCCTTGACCAAAGCCTCAACCTCCTCTACCTGGCCCATCCAGCCCAAGACATCAACCATGCTAGCATAATGCTCGACCTTTGACGTCAAGCCGTATACCGACGTGAGTTCACGGAATAGCTTCCAACGTTGCTCCACGAGGCCCGAGTGGCTAAAGGCACTGAGAACAGCCACAAAAATAATATCATCCAAATATGTGCTTTCTTGGTAACCATCCAGGAGTACCAGCGTGAGTTCATGGAAGAGCTTCCGATCTTGCTCATGAGGCCTGAGCGGCTGTAGGCACTGAGAACAGCTACAAAGATAAGATCAGTGTAGTTAAGGCTCCGCCTAGGCCATCGCCTCGCCTTTTAAGTGGCCTTGCTGCCTAGGCGGGGGCTAGGCGGGCGGTGGAGATGAGGAGGTTGCCTAGACGCCTATGCGAACTATACTGGGCGCCGCCTAGGCCATCCCAAATGTGTTGATGGCGTTTAGATAAAACGGGTGGGTTCCAGTTGAACCCGACAACAAAAGGGTCCAGATTAAACCCATTTCCCCTCGATACTGGGTCTCCCCTTCTGATACCCCCTCTCTCCTCTAGGGTTTGGCGCGACCCCAAATTTCTCTGTGGGTGCCAAGGTCGTCGGCTGGAGGCGGCGGACATAGGTACACTCGGTTCCTTCTCTCTCCTCTAGGGTTTGGTGTGGGCCTGAGAGTTCTCTGCGGGTGTAAAGGTGCAGCTGGCGGCAGTGGACACTCGACTCCTCCTCTCTCCTCTAAGTCCTCTCTGATTTCGCGACAATCTGACGTCAAGTACTCTCTCCTTTCTGGTTTCGATTTGTACTCACGACGATCCTCACCTGCAGACAGTCTGTTCTTCCTGTTTTACAAAATCAATATTGGTGTAATAATTTTTTTTACAATATTGTTCTGCTATTACTGTAATTTCTTCTGTTGTACGCATATATGTTCATGATTTGAATCGGGCTGGACTGTATGAAGATGAACCCTTTTAATCTGGATTTTTTTTGATACTATTGAGACTATATAGGATGTTGAATGTCAGAAGAATCTGATCACTTGCAATAACATCAGGGAAGATTGGCTTTCTTCTACGGTTCTACCTGCCAATAAAATCAGCATGTGATTATTATTTTCATACATGTATGTATGCTACACTAGATTAGTTACACGTAGATGTGAACATTATAAATAAGCCGTGATCACTGACTTGTTATCTTTGTCTTTAAACTTCGTCGAACATTGATAGGAAACTATGCTGCCTTGTTATTGCTTTGCCTTGTTATTTCATTTGTTTACTATTAACAAATGTTTAATACTTGATACTTGTTAAAAAAACATTATGTTCCTTAGCCTTAATTGAATTTTATGTGTTTAATTTTTTTTTTGTTTGATATCTTGATGTTTTAATTTTGTAGAGATGGCATTCGGATCTGGAGGTGGAACAAGTCGTGATGTAGGGTGGAAATACGCTTATCTAAAGGATCCAAAAGGCAAAAGCAAGGTTACCTGCAACTTTTGTCAAAAGGAGGTGGTTCAGGGCATATATTGTCTCAAGATACATTTGGCCCAATATGGTGGGAATGTGGTCAAGTGTGAAAAAGTTCCTGAAGCTGTGTGGAATGAAGTTCGAGTATTCCTCATTAAGAATTCGAAATCTTCAAAAAAGAGTGATAGGAGTGTGGTGGCTTCTTCTGATTCTGTGGAGCAGATACAAATATGCTTGGAAGATGACAATGAAGAACCCGAAGAAGTAAATTTGACTTAAGGAGCTTCAATGCCTCCCAAAACAAAGGGTTCAATGGACTCATTTTTAGCCCCGGATCCGACAGAAGCATATACGAAGAAGAAAGGAAAGCAACCCACACTCGAAAGTGTGACAAAGAAGGGTGAGCGAGAGAATGTGGTGCAATACATAGCTCGTTGTTATCTCAAGCTGGAATTCCTTTCAACACCGTGAGATTGAAGAGCTTCAAACCATGGTCGAAGCGATTGGTCAATTTGGACTGGGATTGAAGGTGCCGAGCTATCATGAGGTGAGAGTGCCATTACTTAAGAAGGAGATGAGTTACACCAATGAGCTTCTAATGCCTATTAAAGAATCTTGGGGGACATATGGATGCACAATTATGTCCGATGGATGGACTGACAAAAGGAATATGACTTTGATAAACTTTTTAGTGAATTCTCCATTGGGGACCGTGTTCTTGGAGTCTATAGATGCTTCGTCCTATATGAAGACTAGAAGGAAGTTGTTTGAGTTGCTAGACTCGTTCATTGAGAAAGTCAGAGAGCAAAATGTGATCCAAGTTGTGACTGACAATGCATCAACATATGTAGCGGGCCTAGCGGCCGAAAATTTATTAATGGAGAAGAGGAAGCATTTGTTTTGGACGCCTTGTGCGGCCCATTGCATAGACCTCATGCTTGAAGATCTTGGTGAGTTTCCCAGGGTGAAGGGGTTAGTGGAAAAAGCCGTCGGTCTTACTGGGTTCATATATAATCATGGTTTTATTCTAAATTTGATTAGAACACATACCAAGAATAGTGATCTCCTTCGTCCGGCCGTCACAGGGTTTGCAACATGCTTTCTAACTTTACAAAGTATCAACAAAAAAAAAATGCTTTAAGAAAAGTGTTTACATGCGACGAATGAATTATATCGAAACAGTCTCGTGATTTGAAGGGAAAGAGGGTAATGGAGACTGTCCTATCTAGTTCCTTTTGGAGTGGTATTGTATATGGCATGAAGATATTGGGTCCTTTAGTTCGTGTCCTACGATTGGTTGATGGTGAGAAGAAACCCCCCCATGTGGTACATTTATGAAGCCATGGATCTAGCTAAGGAAGCAATCAAAGAGGCTTTTAAAGGAAATGAGAGGAAGTAAGTCTTTAAATATATAATTGTGTTAGTTTTTAAGTATATGTTTGTATTGAACATAATGGTTGAGTCGTTGATATAGGTACAAGCCAATATAAGAGATTGTTGATCGGAGATGGGATGCACAACTCCATCAACCTCTTTATGCAGCCAGATTTTATCTTAATTTGGAATTCTTCTATTTGAATCCAACAATGGGTGGTAATAGAGAGGTCATGCATGACTTGTTGGATGTGATTGATAGGCTCGTCCCTGACTTGGAAGCACGACACACTATACATAGTGAGCTGTCGAAGTTAGGGATGGCAGCGGTGTAGTTTAAAACCGAAAACCGCGGTAAACCGCACTGTATGGTTCGGTTTTGGTTTGCCAAAATATAAAACCGTCGCGGTGCGGTTTCGGTTTTCGGTTTCGGTATAGCGGTGCGGTTTCGGTTTTGTCCAAAACTGCATAAAACTGCACCGTTTAGGTCTTTATAATGATAAAACCGTGGTGCACCGCACCACACCGCACCGCATGATGCGGTTTCGGTTTTACATAATGGTAAACCGTCGTAGTGCGGTGCGGTGTTGCGGTGCGGTTTCGGTTTTGCCCAAAAGCGCACTGAAACCGCACCATTGCCATCCCTAGTTAAAGTATAGGAATGCGAAAGGTCTTTTTGGAAGACTGATGACAATCCGACAAAGGTCTACAATACCACCAAGTTAGTAAGCAATAATTAATATGTTTGCTATCAAATACGTTTATAAATTGGTATGGCATTCTAATCTAGTTTAAAATTTTATATGATACAGTTGAATGGTGGAAAACTTATGGGTGCATGAGTGCATGACTCTTAATCTCCAAAAACTACCACGTTGTGTTCTTGGCTTAACTTGTAGCGCAAGTGGCTGTGAAAGAAATTGGAGTGCCTTTGAGCATGTGAGTCATGCTTGTGACATGATTTGTGTTATATTTATTTTCTTATAGTAGTTTTATATAGTTTTTTCTAATCTTATATTTATGCCATGATAGCTTTTTGTTTTTTAGATCCACACAAAGAAGAGGAATAGATTGGAGGAAAACAAGTTGAATGATCTAGTTTTTGTCCGGTACAATGAAAAGTTGGTAGAGCGGTTCAAGAATAGGAATTCATTGGACCCTATTACATTGCAGGACATAGACGATTGTAATGAATGGTTTACAGGTAAGGTTTAAAATCACAGTATCGGTCGGTCCTGAACCGGTACCGGCCGATATGGACCGATACCGGTTGAGGAAAAAAACCCAAAAAAAAAAAAACATGTCGGTACAGGTCCGTACCGGTCGGTACCCACCTGAACCGGCCGATATGGATCGGTACCGGCCGGTACGGACCAGGTAGCGGGATCGGATGCAGTACCGGTTTCGAACCGGCCAAAACCGGTACGAACCGGCCGATACGTACCGGCATCGGCCGAGATTTAAAACCCTGTTTACAGGAAGTATACATGATGAGCAAGTGCATGGAGAGGGAGATTTAACATGGTGGCATGTTGCAGAAGCTTTCGGTGCTGACGACCTCCCTTCAAGATATACCACTAGATCCCAAAGGCAAAGAGATGAAAGCTCATGGAGGGTGGTTAAGGAAGAACCATTGTTTGATTCAGAGGAGTCCGAGTCTGATGTTGATGAGGAGCAATACAACAAAGCATTGTTGTCAAGGCGCACAGAGCCAGCTAGGCCCCAGTGCGCTTAGGCAAACAACACTAAGCGGCAACCTAGGCGAACCTAGGCTAGGCGCACGCCTAGTTTTAGGCATTGATTTTATTTTTTTTTAAAGTAAAACCCAACCCGCCCCCATCTTCTTTGTTCATTTTGTTGTTGTATACTTGTTTATACTATGTGTTCATTGTGTTGCATGCATTTGATTAGAATATGCTCAATTGTATGTTAGCAAGTGTTTGTATTCTATTTGTTCCTTTTGTTATTTACTTGTTTATACTATATAGGTGTCATTGTGTTGCATGCATTTGACTAGAATATGCTCAATTTCATGTTAGTAAGGTGTTCTATTGCTGCCTATTACATATATACCTGCAAGTATAGACTATACATATATACCCATGCCTGGAGGATACCTATGCACATAAGGTCACGCCTATGCACATAAGGACACGCCTAGGCGCACCTAGGCTCCCTCTGAGCTCCTAGCCTCGCCTTGACGCCTTGACAACTATGCAACAAAGAGGCAAATAAGGACAATTCGGAGGGGAGCAATGATGATTTGGATGATGCACTATTCCAGGATATGCTTGATGAGGATTGATGTTAGATGTTTTATATATTATTTCTTTTGGGGACATGTGGATGGAAAACTTTTTGTGGTCACAATCATGATTATGTTAATGATTTTGGACCTTTAGTTTTGATATTTGCTTGATGTTATTCTTCTATGGTATGGTTATGGTTAATTGGTTATACAAATTGCTTTATGTTTATCAGTTTATGCTTATGGTTATCTGCATCTCATAAGCATTAATATTTGGATCATTTTTTATCTAAAAGATAGAAATATAGTATGAGTAAGAGCACAAATTAGTTATCTATATATCTTATACATATTTATAGGTTGTTTATATTTTTATCGCCTAGGCATTGCCTAGGCACCACCTCGCCTTGGTAGGCCAAATCGCCTGGGCACCGCCTTGACGCCTTAACTACACTGGATAAGATCATCCGAAAGATGTGCTTCCTCGGTAATCATCCAAGAAAACAAATGCAGCACCTTATCATCCATTCCATGCATGGACAACACACTCAACATCACATTCCAAACCACCAAATTTTTGTGGTGCATTGTTTTGAACAGGATGCGCACGGTGTCGAGCCTTCCACAGTTCCCATACATCGATCAGAGCAGCATTCACCATGAGGAGATGGTGGTCATCAAGAGGAACTATTTTAATGATATGGGTATGTGATGTTTTCCCCCTAGGTGCGAGGTCTATGGTTATGCCGGTGTGAGATCCGTAGTTAGCCCCCCCGCCCCCCATGGTGCGTCATCGAGGTCCGACACCAGCAAGCATATACGTAGATTGACTGTCATTATTACCTTTTAGGTCCCTTTTGCTGCCTTAAAGTTCTTCCACATTACAGTTTGTTGACTTCTTTGCGAAATCACAATACCACTTATTGCTGCTCTCGGTGGTGAACTATGTGTATGATCCATGTGAACATGAGGTTTGGGTGTTCGTGTTTATATGCCGTTATATTGTTTGTGTGCTGTACATTCTACGGATTCTTACCCATTATGTTAGACATTCTTGCAATTATCATGAAAGTAACCGTTTTCTTATTCATGTGTCAGGGTCTTGCCTTCTTTACTAGACTGTTGCTAATAGATTTTACTGTTTCCTTCCAATTCTTATTCTCCAAGTAACATAACTTGCATACCAATTATATTATCTATAATGATAAATTTTGAATATGCATGCTTGACATTTTTTAGTTTTCTTGCATTTGTTTTGCTAATACCTGGATTAACCTGTTTTTAACTTTGCACATGCAAGTTGCTTTTGTGAAGTTAATTATAGTTTGTAACTGTTTGAATGTTTTTCAGATGAAGGCTCCACGTGTTTTACAGGCTGTATTTTCTTCATTTGGAGATCTTTACTTGTACAAGCTTTCTCTGCTTATTTTTGATGAACATGTTGCACGATGGGCAGTATCCTTTTTATGTATTCTAGAATGACTAGAATTATCACATTCCCTTTTACGCAGTAAATGCAACTATATTATTTTCTAGATGAGGCCCTTAATTCTCTTGCACAGGTTTTTTGTCAATTGGTCAACTGGTTCATATTTTTTTGTATTACACGGACTTTATCAAATAGCTTGGAAGCAGTGCTGACTACCATCAGCCTATTCTATTGGCTCCCTTCCAAAGTTTCTTCCAAGCAAGTTCCAATCACTTCAAGGAAGCTGGCTTTGTTGACATCAGCAGTAGCCTGCGCTGTTCGTCCAACAAGTGCTATTACATGGCTGTACATTGGGTTTTTGGAATTATTGTGGATGCAAAATAGACTGGGATTCCTATTTCTTGAGGTAGCCCCTGTTGGGTAGGTGATGGCTTCCTTATATACATTTCTTAGATTTCTTATGATTAATCATATCCCTTCTTTTTTCTTAAATTTTAAAGAATGTGCACTCTTCTGTTTATTAATGTACATAAGTATGAATCTCACATTGGATTAGATGAGGCATCATGTTAATGTAAAACTAGGCCATGTTCTATAATGATTTCAAAGTTGCAGAAAGATTGGTTGTGTTTTGAATGTCTAGACAAGCAACAGTAATTTAAAGGAAAAGAATTAAGTTCCATGGCCTTTTATATGAGTTGTGTAATTATGCTGTGCCATGAAGGCTAAGTTCTCATGATGATGATGGTGAAACGATACTGTAGGATCAGTTAAATGAGAAAGAGGAAAAGTAGAACCTAAACATTAAGTGCATTATGCGTGAGAATAGTGGGTTTTGATGAAGGATGACAAGTATAAGGAAAGAAAAAAATCATATATCAGTCTCTGAGATTTCAAACACTTTATCCTGTCTTACTGTGAAACCTGTTATTGATCCCGTATGCTAGTCAGTATTATAAAAAATTCACCTCAAACATTTTCTCATTTATTTCTTAACTAATGGTTGTGTTGACATTCTTGACACATACGTCGTGCATGTGGAGGGTTGAAGCTCTACTCCTTAGAATATACAAGAAGATATATTCAATAAGAAATATGTGAAAATAGAAATGGGGAAGGAATTAGAGATAGAAAGGGAGAAAGGATTGTTGGAATCCTCAATCACTAAGAAGAAATTGGGTAAAGTCACTACCATCAACAAGCTCAAAGAGGAACTATCATTAATAACGTTAATCTCTAACCGACCCATACTCGTATACATTGAGCTATATCAAAGAGAAGATCCTGTTACTCCAAATCAATGTCATCCTCACATTATCAGTAATAAATATGCATCGCATGTCCCTGAAACCTAAGGGACTCCTAGTACTTGTACTAGAGTGAATCCAACCAAGAAGAGGCAAGGGATAGTATCAAGTCTGATTTCTGGAGCAACTTCTATCAGTGATGTAACTATAGTTGCATGGTGATAGTTCCATACTTTTTACGACTCAGACTGCACCAACATGTCTTCAAAATTTGGCACTGACATATCTTCAATATTTGGCCATACCTTCATTGGACCTCTATTTTGGGCGATTCCTGATTCATTCGAAAGCGTATTCAGTTAGTTAATCCAACAATTCGGTTTTATCCAAAAGTTTTTATAGATTTTCTTTTGGTGAAGACTTCTTTTGGTGATGCAGCTTCAAGCCTAGTTCTCCTGCTTGTCTTCATCTTGATTTGGATAGCAGCCTCATCTTGGCCCTGGCTTCGGTTTCTTGCCCTGTACCATACCCATGGATGCTCTAGTTGATTTACTTACCTTTGAATTCTGGGATATCATTTGTAGTAGTGTGATTCCACATTGGATCCGACAATCATAAATTCAATTTGCTGTCGCTGCAGACTATCGATCTTACATATCACGATTATAATCAATAAATTATTGATTTTACTGGATAAAATAAATTTCAATTACATTTATGAACATTAAAGGTTCAATTACATTTTGTTTTCCTACCTTGGTTCATTGGATTCTGAATTTATAATCCTTCAATGAGTATTCCATCTAGGACCTCATTCTTCAGCATAAGAACCTTCCTTAAATTCTTGACGCTTTCCATCCAGATATTCTCTTAAGTCTCTCTTACATCTTCTATAGTTTCTTTGCTCCAAACTCTAGCCTTCTACATAATATATATACAAAGTACATTAGTAGACCATCAACTAAACTCCTATTATTTGCGTTGTGTTCAAGGGATCTTTCGGATGTTAAATGAATAACTTGAGGAGAACGTGACTGAAAGAAAATGGAAATAACTATAATATTGGGTATTCATTATATGTATTTCTTTCCCCTACGTCTATTTAAGGCATGATATAGTAATTGATCTATGTAGTATTCCGAATTTCAAAGGGAAAAAGAAGAATAAGAATGGACCATCATGTTTTCTTCCCCTTCATGTTACACCTAATTGACTATATGAGGCAACCGAGTCTTGATAGATAATAGACTCAATGTTACAAGCTAAGAATCAGTTTCTTAAAAATTCGACCATAGACGCTTGCAGGTCACGCATTGGTCAGTTGTCTTAACTATGTTAAGATCATTAGAGTTTTCGAATTATGACTGGCATAGTGAGGAAGTGTGATGGAACCAACATATATCACAAGTGACGATGATCCTTAAGAACCGATTCAGGTGCATAATGTGGATTCAGAGGTTCGGATCGGCCAAAATCCGAACTGGTTCATGTTTGGACGAACCCCAAACCATGATGTAACCTCATAAATGTCCATTATGCATCTTGTCTTTAAGTGCCTTTGATCCAAAACTCTTGATGAAGAAGATAATGATGAGGCTTATGTAGTAAATGATGGAGACGGGCTTTCTTGGCTAGGACTGACACATTGGAATGATTATTTAAAACTTCTAATATTTTCTTCTTCCATGTCAACACTTATCTTTTTTTTGATTTTATTTCAATTCTATACTCCTAAATTTATATCTACACTTACAAAACTTTTCTAATGGTGGTATGATTTAATTTGTAGCCTATTGTTCTTTCTCCACATCATGTAAAATTACATTCTTTTTTCCCACTTTTCATGACACATTAGCATATGCCACACGTTCAACAGTTCTTAATTTGTAACATCTAACTTGTGGGAACTCCATGCTTCTCCAGGGGTTATGAATTCTGTTCTTTTAATAGGGTAGCTATTTAACAAATAAACGACACAAGGCGCGACCTCGACCCAAAATTCTTTTGGCATCTCCTTTTTTATAAGCATGCATCTAACATGTTAAGAACTTTCCTATTTTTCCTTTTTCCGACACCATTTTGTTTGCATGTGTATAATGTTGTCAATTAGTGCCAACCTCCATTCTCTTTACAAAATTATTTAAGAATATGTGAGGGATATTCAGCACCTTTATCTTAGAGTAACCATTGATTTTTCCTTTAAAAGATATACCCATGTCCTTCTAGTAAATTCATCAATAATGTGTAAAATAATTCCTTCTTCCTTTTTACCAAGGCTATGTCAGTTCACAAACGTCCTCGTTCACAAGTTGAAGAAGCTTTGATACTCTTCTTGATTTTCCACATTGCTTTCCAATAACAAAACATCTACAAATATGATTAGAAGACTTCATTCAATGCAATCATGTCATCGTGTCAAGCTGGGATACACCAATACTTCAAAACAGGTGCCGTACCCGTACCGGATACTTCCCGATACTCCGATATGGCCCGATACGGCAGGATATGTATCTGATACGGCTGGAAAGTATCGGGATTAAAAAAAACAAAAAAAATACGGGACCGATACGCCGGGGATACGGGACCGATACATCGGGATACGGGACCAATACGTCGGGATACGTTTCGCCGTTTCGGGTCTAATTATACATGTGATTTGATCACAGCCGTCCATTGCGCCAATCAATAGTTATAAAATTTTAATAAACGAAAGCCTATCAGCCGTCCATTGCAACAGCTGGATGCAATGGATGGCTGTGATCAATGGACTCGGGTCTAATTATACATATGATTTGATTATAACCGTCTAATTATACATATGATTTGATCACAGTCACAGCCGGCGTATGCAGGATGTAAAAGGGTGCTGTTTGGTGCGTGCGATTCACCGGTCGACTAGGGAAGAACTGACAAGGAAACAAACTCATGTATGTGTAAGATCTGGAAAAGAGGAGGTTAAAGACCTAACAAAATATTTATTGTAGTTATTAAAGCTATTTTAGAAGGCCTTTTATATCCCTTCGTATAAATGATTGGCTAAGGACCAATCAAATTGAAACTAAATGAGATTAAGCTTACGATAGGTTTCGAAGGGTCTAAAGTGATAGGATGCTATAGTGTACAATTTGGAAGATGATTTATTGCCAATAGCAGATACACATTTCTTATTCTACTTCTTGCTAGATGCACATTATTGTATGCACAACTCGTCTCTTAGTTATGATTTTGTTTCTAAAGTCTTAAGCCACTGTTTTTCTGATGGAAACAGGGTACTAGTGCTTGCTCTTACATGTTTTTTGGATCGGTGGATGTATGGTTCATGGATCTTTGTGCCTCTTAATTTTCTTAAATTTAATTTTCTTTCTTCTGGTGGAGACTACTACGGGACCCACAAATGGCACTGGTACTTCACCCAGGGATTTCCAGTTATGCTTTTCTCCTTCTTACCATTTTCTATAGTTGGAATGCTTAAGTCGAAAGAATGGAAGCTCTCCTGTCTAGTTGCTTGGGTTTTAGGGACATACAGCATGCTTGGTCATAAAGAATTCAGGTATGGTCATTTTAATTAAGTCTCGAACTTTATTGTTCATGTTGAATTGAAATCAAGTTTTTAATGTCCAGTTGCTTCATATATTATTATATGTATCCCATAATTGATAAAAGTATGGGTATTACAGGTTTGTCCTGCCAGTGCTTCCCATTGCTTTGATGTTCTCTGGGTATTCCTTAGCTGTGATGTCGAAACCTTACTCTCGAGATTTGGAAAATAAAAGACCAAACATTCGCAGTAGGCGTCCTTCAAGAATGCAGCTGGCCATTTTCTTCCTTGTTGTAACCAATCTTCCAATGTCATTATATATGAGCCTAGTTCATCAGGTAAGGCCATCCCTTATAAACATTCATGAAGCCTTCTGTTTGATTTGCCCTTCATTTTACTTTAAGATAAGTTATAAATATCTGTTCTCCTCCGTGTCATGGAATTGAAGGAAACAAAAAGTTCTGTCGTTAAATGAGTGAGATTCTATATGGTTGTTGTTATTGGTTCAGTTTGGATGGGGGGTTTATATGCTTTTTCTTTGATTCTTACCTGCATACTTGCCAGCCAGAGAGGAAGTGAAGATGTAATGTACTATCTATCGAAAGAGGCCCAAGATGGAAAAGTTAAGAGTGTTTTGTTCTTCATGCCCTGCCATTCGACACCTTATTATTCTGCTTTACATTCGAACCTGCCAATGCGCTTTTTGGACTGCTCCCCAAGGTGATGTTCGAACTATATTTCACCACTTTTTTTTTGTTTTTGCTTAAAGCACTTCTTTATCATGCTTGAGCATGGATTTGACATGGGTTTTCTTTTCCCAGTGAGGGTAAGGGTATCCTGGATGAGTCGGACCGTTTCATGATGAACCCAGATGATTTTGTACTGGACATGTTTAAGAATTCCTCTCTTTTGGCCAGTCATGTAGTGTTATTTGATTCTCAAGAAAGACATCTTAGAGAGCCTCTAATTTCATATTCCTACAGGGAGGTAAGAGTTCACTATGTTCACAAGGAAACATTGGAAATATTGTAATGCTCATTTCCTTCTAAATTTTAATAAAGTAGTGAATGTCACTCCTACCGAACACCTGTGTTGTTGACTAGAGAGTCTGGAATAATGTGATGTGACTACAGAAGTTTCTTTCTATTACAATGATTGTACAATCAAAGTATGTTTTCTTAGCTAGATGCCTTGGTAACATCAGAATGTATTAGCATTTGTGCCATGGGTGTGGACCACTGATTAATCTATTTGCATAAAATTAAGTTGTTGATATTTCATTTATGAAATTAAGTTGCTGATTTTCTCAAATATTCATGTTTTTCATACCTTAACCAAATTTATTTCCTGGCCGAAGAACATATTATAAACATTCTCCATTTTCTTAGATTATATAAAACCTATGCCTCGGCCTATTGAGATAGTGGTGGCAACAATAGGAAGAAAAAACTCGATAATTGGCAGAGCAAATAAGCTCATAGACTTATGCGTCCTATTATTAAGGAGAGAGAGAGAGAGAGAGCCCTTGCTTTACTCATTAGGGCAAATACCTTATATACACTATACAAAGGATGGGATCACCAAAGGGTGAGCATATCCAAAAGAGACTAAAAGGCCTATACAATGATTAAGAATGTTTCTACACACTCACCCCCCCTCAAACTCAAGGTGGATCATACACCAAAAGTTTGCTAATGAGATATCGAAAATGCTGAATAGTGTGTCTTCGTAAAAAAGTCTGCAAGCTGCTCTGTAGAAGACACATGTGGAAGTGAGAGCGTACTGTCCTTATAGCGATGTTGAACATAATGACAATCCAGATCAATGTGTTCGTGCGCTCGTGAAATACCGGATTGCTAGCAATTTGAATTGCACTCCGATTGTCACAGTGGAGGGGAGTCGATGAGGTCAAATGAACACCCATATCCTCGAGTAGGCGACGCAGCCAAACGACCTCACACGAAGTGCTTGCCATAACACGATACTTGGCCTCGGTACTAGATAGCGAAACAATCTCTTGCTTCATGCTTTTCAATGAGATGAGTGAATCACCTAGGAAAATATAGAAGCCAGTGGTGGATCGTCGATCAGTGGGATCGTCGATCAATGTGACGATGCTTCCTCTCGCAACCCCATTCTGTGCAGGCGTGTAAGGGCACGATTGCTGAGGTAGAGTGCCGTGAGAGAAGAGGATGTCATGAAACTTTGAGGAAAGATACTCTCGACTCTTGAGCACCATCTGAGCGAAAAACTTTGATCCTTGTTCCAAATTGAGTATGTACCATACTAGTGAAATCACGATAAACCTGGTACACATCGGACCTACGAAGTAAGGTCATCCACGTGAACCGGGAAAAATACGTTGACGTAGTAATAAAACCAGACATGGATGTAAGTGGTGAGGGTCCCCAAATGTTAGAGCGCACAAGATCGAAAGGAGAAGTAGATACCACTGGAGGGAAAAGGAAGTGCCAAATGCTTAGCAAATTGACAACGCGTGCAGGGACGAGGGGTGAAAGAGAGATTATCCAAATGTCCGGACTGAAATATACTTCGAAGACACATCGCAGAGGGATGCCCAAGGCGGCGATGCCAAAGATCTGCAGGGGAAAGAGCAGCACCACATGAAGCAGTGGATGTCAATGGGAACATGAAGTTGCTCCAAACTGTACAAGCAACCATGTCTCCGTCTTGTCCTAACCTTAAGGCCAGTGCAAGGGTCTTCCACTACACAAGAGGAATCTAAGAGTATAACGGTGAAATCAGTCAGCCTACTAATAGAGATCAGATTGATCGACACACGAGGCACGTGGAGACATCAGGGAGTAAGAGGCGGCTATTAGGGTCTGAGGTGGTGATGATCGATCTCCGAAAAGAGACAAGCAAAGGAGAACCATCAGCAATGCGAATCTGGAGTTCTGGTGACACACGATCACGATCAGTGAGTATAGAAGCATCTGAAGTCAAGTGGTGAGAGGCTCCGGAGTCCAGGATCCAAGGGGTGGTGGAGGAACTCAAGTAACACCGAGTAGTCGAAGAGGAACTGGTACAAGGTCCCATCGTGGTCGCTATAGATGCTTAAGAGATAGAACCACTTCCTTCTATTATCTACTGCACAAGTACTTATCCTCTAACTGCTCTTCAATACATTGTAGTGAAGTAAAAAAAAAAAAATGTTGCTGTATCAACTTCACTGTAGAGCTGCAGTGAACTGACTGCTAAGTCTGTTTAGTAAATCAGTGAAGAGAAAGAGCACTGTTCAGTGAAGAAATAACCGAATGTTGTTTGATATCACATTTTGAGAGCATTGTTTAGTAAATCAATGAAGAGAAAGAGAAGGAACTGGCTGCTGAATCAAATGCACTAACAGGGCTTGAACCGGCTGCTGAATTAGATAACATGAGCACTGAAAATCAGAACATGAACTGCAGAAAGCACTAATGGGACTGCAGTGAACCGATTATGCACTAATACTGAACCGGCAGTGAACCGGTTAATGAGCATAACCGGATTTAAAGTATGGACACTATGGAGCCTATAAACCGATTAATGCAATAACACTGAACCAGCAGTGAACCGATTACTGAATCAAATCGGATTTAAAATATGGAGCTCCGAGTGAAGAGATCCAATCCTCGAATGGATCCGATATCTCTAAATAGGATCGAGTCCACCTCAATGCTTCGTCCCTCACTCCTGACAAAACCCTAACTGAGAAAGGAAAAGGGATTTCACCGCTGAAAGAGAGGACGCGGCTCTCAGATCTGATCTGACGTTGGCCTGAGCTCGAATTCAACCGGCGGTGAACCAGTCGACGGAGAACTAGTCAGCAATGAGCTAGATTGGAGGAGAACCATTCTGCGGGAAACCAGATATGATGCTGATTTCGTCGACGATGAACTCGATAAGCTCCAGCCGATGACGAAGACTGAGAACCAGATCTGATCCGAGAGTTGATTTATTCAGTTGCAAATGACAACCGAGAACCAGATCTGATGCCGATGCCGTTGATGAATAATTCCGATGAGCTTCAGTTGATGACGAGGTTGCTGATGACCTTTGGCTGAGCTCCAAGGACGAGCGGTTTGGATCGAAGGAAGCTCAACAAATCTAGCTTTGGTACCATATTAGATAAATAGATGAAGAGAGAGAGAGAGAGAGAGAGAGAGAGAGAGAGATTAGGAGTAAAAGTCCTTGCTTTACTCATTGGGGCAAATGCCCTATATATCACTATACAAAGGATGAGAATCATGGGATCACCAAAGGGTGAGCATACCCAAAAGAGACTAAAAGGCCTATACAACGATTAATAATATATCTACACACTCTAACATATATATATATATATATATATATATATATATATATATATATATATATAGAAAACGGGGTATGAGCTGACAGCCCATTGCAATTTGAGCTGCCAGCCATGTGTTAGCTTTTAAATGGACAGATTCACACACAAAAAAAAAAAACAGAAAGGGCAACTATATACCACCCACGTCCCTCTCTCTTTCTCTCTCGTTCGCTGAAACCCGACCACCGACGACGCTTTCTCCCCTCCGGCACCGATCACTGTGCTGCTGCGGAGGGGGCTGATCGTAGCCTCGCCCTCCGTTGTAGCCGGATCGCACTCCCCCTCGGGCCGATCTCTCCTCCGGCGCCAATCGCACCAGCCCCGACCGCACCTCCACCTCCGGCACCGATCTACCTCCACCTCCGGCGCCGATCGCACTAGCCCCGACCACCACCCTCCACCTTCGATGTTGATCACTCATCCGGCCCCGAAATTCCCCTCCAGCGACGATGGATCGCACCTGCCCCGATCTTCATCCCTGACGCCGGTAGCTTCCCCTCCCCAGAAGGGATCGTCTTCGATCTTCATCCCCGACGCCGGCAGCCCCGATCTTCATCCCCGACGTCGGCAGTCCCGATTTCTGAGAGAGAGAGAGAGAGAGAGAGAGAGAGAGAGAGAGAGAGAGAGAGGATGAGGGCTTCGCTGCGCCGCTGAAGGGGGCCGCCGGTGGTTGGGATTTCAGCAAGAGAGAGAGAGAGGGTGGTGGGGGCTTCGCTGCTCCGCCGGAGGGGATGAGGGTGGCCGGTGGTCGGGATTTCAGCGAGAGAGAGAAAGAGAGGATCTGTATTAAATTTACAACTGTGTTTTTTGTTTAAAAAATGGACGGTTGGATGATGGGAATCGGACGGCTGCCGGTGACAGCTCATATCAGCAAATGGGCTGTCAGCTCATACCCCGTATTATATATATATATATATATATATATATATATATACATATATATATATATATATAGAGAGAGAGAGAGAGAGAGAGAGAGAGAGAGAGAGAGAGGGTAGGGAGCTTGCACCCGAGGTTTAGCATCGTTGCTGCACCTCTCGCTTGTTACCTCCTTAGAAGTTTTGGAATTTGATGAAATTTGGTGAGGGTGTTGTCTAGGGTAAGATGATCATCCTCGCCAATTTTCATCAAATTCCAAAACTTCTAGGGGGTTAAATGGTCGAAACAAAATCTGCAGATTTTAACTTTGACTGCGGACGACTAATTTTGCTTCGACCATTTGACCCCCCCTAGAAGTTTTAGAATTTACTGATTTTTTGTGAGGATGATCACCTTACCTTAGAGAACACCTCCACCAAAAATCACGAAATTCTAAAACTTCTAGGATGGCAAACAATGCCTGAGGTGCAGCAACGACGCTGCACCTCAAGTGCAGACTCCCTTTTCCCATATATATATATATATATATATATATATATATATATATATATATATATATATATATATATATATATATATATATATATATATATATATATATATATATATATATATATATAGGGTTAGGATCGGCCGCCCCATATTTTTTTAACCCATATTTGACCCATCGTCTTAATCATTGGATTCGGGTTTCAGAATGTGCTGATTTTTTGTAGAGGTGAATCAGGTGATATCTATGGTATGTACCGTATGTTGATTATCCTCACAAAAAATCAGCACATTCTAAAACCTCTAGGTGCATCAAATGTGCTATTAAAATCAACGGTTGAAATTGACGGTCGAAAAAACTTATAACATTTGATGGCCATAGAGGTTTTAGAATCTACTAAAATTTTGAGGGTATGCTATTTATGGTATGTTGATCATCCTCACAAAAAATCAGCACATTCTGAAACCTGAATCCAATGATTAGGATGATCTTGAGTTCACAAATGAATGATGAAACAGGGTTTATATTGCGCCATGTGTTCACTGAAAAGACAAAAAGCAAGTAAGAGGGGACAAACATTTAAGAGGGATGAACACTGAAAAGACAAAGCTAAAAGTAAAAGAAAACGCGTAGACGTGTCGCCTGAAAAACTCAAGTTCACCAATCTAATCGTGAACTCGAGTTCAGCTTCCCGGCCCCCCCTCTCTCTCTCTTTATATATATATATATATATATATATATATATATATATATATATATCTATGCTATCAAAGTCGGGACTAGTCGGTGACTAGTCCCCGACTAGTCTCTGGGCGGCATTTTGCCGACCGATTAATTTTGATTCCGTCATTGCTGGGCGGAATCCCGACTAGTCCCCGACTAGACCCGACTAGTCCCCGACTAACGACTGCCGACTAGTCCCCAGGCAGCATTCTGCAAGAAATTTTTTTTTGAAAGAAGTCTTTACAAGCAATTTTGTTTAGATTTTTTTACATTGTCTCAAAGCCTTGAGTCGCAAGACTCACAACTATGGCTCTTCCCTGTAATCATCTGTTGAGCACCTGAGAATCTCAGATAAAAACATAGACAAATAATTAGTTTATTTGTTGATATCCATATAACCCTATAATCAAAATTGGAGTTGTTCACTGATTAAACATCATCAAACAAATATTGTGATGAATTCTTAGTTCTGAGTCTTTTGACATGGGCATGAAGCTAATGCAACTGTGTTTTGTTAGACTGTTACTTATGTATTTATATTTTATACCCATGCTGTGAACTGTGAAGGTATGTATTGTTATTAACCGACTAATATCATATACTTATTGACATTTATGCTAGTTCATATATCATATATATTTAGGGAGGGGAGGAGGGGTTAGAATAAGTTTTGGCCGACTAGTCCCGAATTAGTCCCGACTAGTCCTAGTCTGCCCTTGACCGACTAGGGCCGACTACCGACTTTGACTGCATATATATATATATATATATATATATATATATATATATATATATATATATATAGGGGTATGCTAGAATGCGGCATGCGGTGCGTGCGGCATCGCACCGCAGCCATTTGATGCACACAGCAGTGCATCAGACGGCTGCGGTGCGATGCCGCATTCTAGCACTTCTATATATATATATATATATATATATATATATATATATATATATATATATATATATATATATATATATATATATATATATATATAGGGTTAGGATCGGATGACCCAGCAAATTTTGACCCATTAATAACCCAGCACCCTTTGAGGCACTTAGAGGTTATAGAATGGACTGATTTTTTGTAGGGATGTTGTCTATGGTATGTTGATCATCCTCACAAAAAATCAGCCCATTCTAAAACCTCTAGGTGCATCAAATGCGCACTTCAAATCAACGGTTTTTGACTGTCAATTTTAACCGTTGATTTGAAGAGCACCCTTTGATGCACCTAGAGGTTTTAGAATGGGCTGATTTTTTGTGAGAATGATCAACATATCATAGACAACATGACTACAAAAAATCAGCCCATTCTAAAACCTCTAGGTGCCTCAAAGGGTGCTGGGTTATTAATGGGTCAAAATTTTGATGGGTCATCCGATCCTGACCCATATATATATATATATATATATATATATATATATATATATATATATATATATATATATATATATATATATATATATATATATATATATATAGGGGCATGCTATAATGCAGCATGCGGTACGTGCGGCACTGCACCGCAGTCGTCTGATGCACGCGCTGTGCGTGCATTTTATGCACACAACGGTGCATCAGACGGCTGTGGTGAGGTGCCGCACTTACCGCATGCCGCATTATAGCATTTCTCTCTCTCTCTCTCTCTCTATATATATATATATATATATATATATATATATATATATATATATATATATATATATATATATATATATATATATATATGGGTCAGGATCGGATGACCCAGCAAAATTTGACCCAGCAAATAACCCAGCACCCTTTGAGGCACCTAGAGGTTTTAGAATGGGATGATTTTTTGTAGACATGTTGTCTATGATATGTTGATCATCCTCACAAAAAATCAGCCTATTCTAAAACCTCTAGGTGCATCAAATGAGATCTTCAAATCAACGGTTAAAATTGACAGTCAAAAACCGTTGATTTGAAGAGTGCATTTGATGCACCTAGAGGTTTTAGAATGGGCTGATTTTTTGTGAGGATGATCAACATACTATAGACGACATGTCTACAAAAATCAGCCCATTCTATAACCTCTAAGTGCATCAAAGGGTGCTGGGTTATTAATGGGTCAAAATTTGCTGGGTCATCCGATCCTGACCCTATATATATATATATATATATATATATAGGGGACGGGGAGCCTGGACCTCAGGTGCAGCGTGAACGCTGCACCCGTCCGCGCATGGATGCCAAGTGTCCAACGGAACAGCCGGCGGAATTAATTCCCTACCGAACAGCCCGCATATTTATTCTGAGCCGTCCGATCTCCAGATCCAACGCAAGGGGTTCATCCGCGGGCTGATTGTCGCTGTTACTGTGGCGGGCACAGTAACAGCGAGAATCAGCTCCGGATTAATCGCAGCTGTTGGATCTGGAGATCGGGTGGCTCAAACCAAAACCGGCGGGCCC